>JAODUO010000114.1:507500-822500 GCA_025642075.2 Ridgeia piscesae
GTTCATCAATCACTAAATTGGGAGCACTGGGTTAGTTTACAGCGTTTCCTAAAACCATCAAATTTGGTCAACCTTTTCTTGGACATTGTTGACATAAGACAGTTGAGCTGAGAAATGATTGCATTTTATTGAGCGATACTGTTACAAATGACCAAGGATGGGCCACCTCAAGAATACCGTCAATATTGTTTGAAGGATATTTCGCGACTTGCAATCTCTATGTTCTCTCTATACATAAGTGAGCATAGGTTGTTGACGAACAGGGAGCGTTTAAATAGTGTGATTCATGTAGTGTATAAAAGTGGTCCAGGATAGCAGAAACACTCTTTGAACTCTATGAAAATAGTATTTTATATATTAGCTAATAAAAAACGTTGGCCTGCAAAGCGATAATTGAATAAATATTGGTCCATTCCTAAAGTTTACTGAACTCTGTTTTCCCCGCAGAATTCGGAATTATGTTCGGATGACCATTCTGTCAGGTATGAAGGGCTTGAGCTTGAAGGACTGAATACAGACATAGCTAACTAACTTTTGTTTTTAGTTCCAATACATGTCAATAGCTAGTGATCCATGACAACGGTGGGCACGTACACATTACGATGAATACAACTTAGCATTTGTTGAATGTATTCATATTCTGACTTTCCACACAATTATTACCTGTCCATTATATGTGTACTTTGCTACATCCACATTCAATTGAGACGATATTTCAAAAAGTACAAAGACTATCTACATAAATAACTAATAGCTGATGCCAATAACGGATACCAATCTTATGATATTAAATCAAAAAAGACTATATATATATATATATATATATATATATATATATATATATATATATATATATCTTTCTTCTTGTTCCGGAACATACACAACCAAGATCAATTACAAATGCAGACCACGCACACACGGGCGACATTGTTAGGCATATGAATAAAAACATTGGTCTTTACTGGTGTCAGGCAAATCTATGTTACTTGCATTTCAAGATTGTTTGTGATGTCACAACACTCGACAGTAGTTTTACATATTACATGGTAATTACAAAGTATGTTAGACAGACAAGGACAGACATAATTGTTTATTGTTTTCATTTGTACAACAGGGCCTAAGGTAGAATAATAATGTCCATACTACCATACAATATTATATCACCTTCAACATTTTGATTTTAGTTGGGTCTCATATTCAATGTACAAATTGGATACGGGAGAGTCCTATTAAGACTGAAAAATGTCGCGAGTACTGGTATTCAACAAGTTTATGAAATGCCTATATCATCTTGTGTAACTTCATCTAGTACCTAGATGTGTTTCTATGTCTCGGCCTATATGTATACGTGACATTTACGTGTAGTCATAATTGCATGATTTTTGTGTCATTTGTACATTGGTCATGTGTCTTGCATTACAATTTTGTTTTTGTATATACTTGGCGGTCGGTAACCGAGTTTACGCTTAGATAATTGTTTAATGATGTAATTTGTGGCATAATGAATGTGTCCTTCCTTGTCAACTATGTACGGTACCTTGTTATGTATCATGTATGGTGCATCTTCGCCAACCACGGCTGTTTGCCCTACATACTAGCCCTGGCAGACCACCTAAGAGAAGTGCACAACTTAGCCATACTAGTTTATTGACTTCGCCAATCTAGACTGTGTCACCCACCCCAATTTGAAGACAGATCAAGGTTTGTGGTATTCCATTACAACGACCCGTCCGCCCAATCGCACTAGCAGCTGGATGGTTTTGTGTATTCGAATATGTATTTCTACACCCCAAATATTGCATGTAACATGAGCAGCGTGTGGCTGAAAGTACCCAAAGTTATGTCACATGACCGGAGGCCGACCACACTCGTCGTGGGCGATTTCTTTGGGTGAGGTTTAATTCAGAGTTTTGCAAAGGGGTCAGGGGCACTACTGCCTGGCAATGACGTAATCAGCAGCAGCGACCCCTGGCGCGCGAGGATGGTTTCGTGTATTGTATTTTGTATATAATAATAATAATAATAATAATAAAGGAACTTCTAGTGCATCTTAATCCTTGGAAAGCAAGCTCAGACGTAAATATAAAAAAATGGTCAATCTCAGAGTCAATAAGCAATAGTCTAGTTTTTAACACAATTATGCACTGATTTGACAAGGAACTGTGGTGAATAAACAATGTTATAAAGATATGTTTTCAAATGACGGCGGAATTGTGTGATATTTTCAACTGAACTATCGTAAAGAGAAACAGAAAACAGAGAAAACTGGGTCCAATGTTAGTAATTACTTTAGGGACAAAGTCAGAACTAAATGATCGTAACAGGACATGTATATTTTACAGGAGTAATCAATTAATGTAAATACGATGGTAACATACAAGAGAGTGCATGCTCAGTAACAATACAAATCTTTACAGTATACCATATTGGACATGAAGCCAATCCAAAGACTTCAAGCGAGCAAGAAAAACGTGAAGATCTAATGACAACCCATGCTAATAAGTATGACCACGTTGAAATTTGATGATATTGTTAATATTGTGAAATGTTGAATTACGTTACACCAGTCTACGGGTAACCAATGCAGTTACAGTAGTTAATGCAGTTACAGTAGGTTTTGCTACAGAAAGGTGCAAATACTGACGAATACATTGTAATTCACCAGTGTGATAATAACAGGTTCGACAATTCTGAGAAATGTGTTCTCTGAACTTAAAGTTGTCATCAAAGATCACTCCTGAATTCCGTGTTGAGGGTGTATGCGTAACGTACTGACTAAATAAAGGTGTACGGAAAACGTTCTAAATTTTTTCACGCTCTTTATGTGTGCCAATACTACGAAACTCTTTAACATACCCTATGTCGCACAATGAAAAATTTCATCAAGAGAATTTCGAAACTGACCTAAGGATCAATTAGCATCATCAGGAATAAGCAAACGTGTAAATTTGTATATCATCGGCATAAAGGTGAGATACATATGTGAACATGTTATTGCAATCACTTTAATTTTGTCTCGGGATGCAAGTACATTGGCAATGCGACTAATCAGACATGACACCGACTTTGTTTTATTACATTAATGTATTATTACGCCATGTATGACAATAGCAAATATCTCTCATTTCTCCCCAAAAGTAGAAAAGTTCAACGCATGATCACTTAGTTGGTGTCCGTAAACGTCCTTTCGTATGTGCATGTGTGTTTGCGTGCGTGCGTGTTCGCGCATGCGTGTGTGTACATTAAACCGCCTGATGGTTTTGATCCGCCAACGCATGGACATCTGTATCGGCTGTCAATCGTCAAAATTCTAATTCGTCAACTATCCAAAGTTAACATTTCTTCTTCACAGATCAATTACAATGCAAAGTTAGGGTCATGAACCAAACTAAACGTTATGTTTTGTGGCCATGATTTAGGCCAACTCAAAGCAATTAACATTTCACATATTCCTTCTAGTGTTTATTCGACTTTCTTTAAAGATTAAACATATAGAATGGCGTTGGCAACGAGACATGTGGAAGGCAAAGTAATTGTATCAGAAGATCGTCAATTCATGGCCGATGTTACGATTACAAAATCTGTATAACAAGTGTGCGCTCGTATTCGAATGTGCATATAAATGTACGTATAACTGTTTACGGTGGAACGACGACAACACGGTGAATTTTTTCAAAGTACTGATCCTTTTTTCCGTGTTAAATGTAACTTCTTGTTGCAAATATTTCAGAAACAGCAAGGGAATGACACTGAGGACTTACCCCACGTCGTAAAGATGGCAGTGCTGGGCACGGAGTCGAGTCTCTCGGTCGCTCCGTCTACAGTAATCCGGCAACGCAAACTGGTCAGCAATATACGCAAAACGCCCCCAGTCCGTCGTACCCGTCGTTGTAATGGCGCTGCGTCACTCACAGCGTCTGCTGGTATTTAGTGCTCCGCGACCGCAGCGCCACCCAACGGCGGATCTACGTTTGACCGCCTCGCTAGCAGACAGGCCGCAAATAGCGTCTCTTGCGTGTAACTGCCGGAAAGAAATGACAGTTGACCGTTATAGTAGACGCATGCACGACAACGCGCAATGCCAGAGACGCAGATCGGTGTGCTTCGTACGGCCTTGCGGCTGCATCGCTTCCCGTCTCTGTTTTGCCCATTTCCTTTCGCATTGTTCCGGCGAGCGCAAACAATGTGGTGGAAGGCAAAAACGTGGGTGCTGGATGGTGCTTCCGTAAATCAGCTTTGGGACGTAGGATTCGCTGCCAGGTTACGTTTACATGCATTTCAACCCTGACTGTTTGTTCATTATTTCGCACACCACACAACACGATATGTTCCAGTCATAATCGCTAGATGGCGCGATGTGGCAAAAAGACCAATCAATAAGATTTGTTTAACTCCTGTGCTGAGAGATTGTGGCGGCGGAACAAATAGGACAGGTTTACGGATAAATAACAACATCACCAATCACTTCTTGCTGCGTTGTATGTTATTTCATTTCAGTAAACTTAGATCTTTCATAAGTGAGATGAAGCAAGTTGACTTTCAAGAGTTAAAATAGTATTTGTTTTGACAATCAGAAATGCGAATAGACATGAAAAATAAAATGTAAATAGACAATAGTTCAACTGATATATATGGTGTTCAATGTTTTATTGGGAGTACTGTTGCTTCAGACAGTTACACTTGGTTTTGTTTGATATTTATGCTGGGCTATCTGTTAATTTCGTTACCTTTCTGTTCGTTTTGATATGGATTTCTGTAATTTATAATTTAGTATAGTCATATATATTCAATTTATGTTTTACTGGCATTTCAAGAAAGTAAACATGTAAAGTTATCTATGTATGTATGTATGTATGTATGTATGTATGTATGTATGTATGTATGTATGTATTTATGTATGTATGTATGTATGTATGTATGTATGTATGTATGTATGTATGTATGTATATATATATGTATTATTATGATATATATATATATATATATATATATATATATATAATATATATATATATATATATATATATATATATATATATATATATATATATATATATATAGTTCTAAAGATTAAACAGCATTCGATGTCAACGCGAGCCGACTGTACGCACAAAGCCGAGCGCGGAAGGTGGGGTTAAATGGGGTGCTTCTGGACTAAGAACTGGCCGCTTGCATGACTAGAACTGCTATGCAAATCTATTTACAGTAAAAACTGATAATTGCCTCGTTTAAGACATATCGCAATAGAAAACTGTTTTACGAGCGAATTATCTCTTATTATATCCGCCATAAATCAGAGACAGAAGTACTGTTGTACACACGCTAGCCAACAGTCCTCACATCGATTGGCGCCGAACGCCTGTAAACGCTGGTCTATAGATACCTATACCTTTGTTGGGGTGAATAAAAATATAAAGCTCGGCAACGCCCCTGTCTACGTCGGGTGCAGGGGCAGTAGAGCGTCATCGACATCCGACGTGAACGGAACGACCTGAAATTACAGTATGTGTGTGCAATAATAATGTTAGTAATAATAATAATTAAAAATAACAACTAATAAATAAATACGAATAAATAAAAAAATAACAACTAATAACAATCAAATAACTAATAAAAAGTACAACAAAGAATAAATAAATATATAATAAATATTAAATAGTCAGTTTTATCTAAGTTGCAGAGATGTATGACAGTGTAATACATTTTATTTATATATCTTTATAATATATACATGATTGTATGTAGAAACTTAGGCACTGTTTGCAATTGTGGAAGGGGAGTAAGCCGAATGTTAACTTTTAAGCTATGAAATCCTTTGCTCTTTCTTAACAGTTGTCACAGAACATAGGTACAGTTATTTACATTACACATCAAACCGAATTGTAACAGCATAGTAATGTGAATATATTAAAATAGTATAGCATTTTGTCTCTTGCCTAATATCAATATATCACACCTGCAATCGAAAGTATTGGAACATGTTCTGATAAAAACAGTTTGTCATATTTTATGTGATTGTCAAGCGAATTCCACAATATCATATATTACATATTCATGTAGCATATACACTGGGGATATGAATATATAATATATTAGAGTCGTCCTTGAGAAAACTTGTCTGAATGTTTTACATGTTTCATGTGTCATGTCTGACTCTTCATTCAATAGCAACTGTAAACATTATTTACCGTTCTGTTTGCTTTGGATGGTATGCTATGACAGCCGTTTCTAATGTTATGAAATCATGTAACTTTAATATCTATGCAATAATAATATATCTACAAATATATAATATATGTTGTTTATAGTTGCATAATTAAGTAAGGCCCCGCTCGTTATTTATGCCCATAGACACATCAATGCACAGATAACTATAAATAAGTGTCGCATTCTTGCTTTTACGATGCTCCGTAACGCTAATTACGATTTCTATGTATTACCTGACTCAATAGAGCTATTCTCCAGTGCATACTATTAGCATCTATCGACTTACTAGGGCGGAAAACGTAAATGCTCAATGTGCAATATTGCTATTTCAAGCCGGCGTAACTGATTTGGTTAATACGGTGCATTTAGCTGGGCCAGGAAAGACGTAAAGATTTTCTAGACAGTTCTGTTTCAGTTTGAACCTTATATCGATTGTCATTATGGACATGTCATTGTAATAATAATTGTTTTATCATAATAACAATAAAAACATTTGTGTAGCGCATTAAGTTCAGGTTACCCTGTTCGAAGGCGCTGATATAAGAACATAAAAACAGCTCTAGAAAAATTCAATTACAAAAAACGTGGCATCACCTGTGCAATTAAATTATCATTACGATAAGTATAATATATATATATATATATATATATATATATATATATATATATATATATATATATATATATATATATATATATATATATATAATAAAGAGAGAGGGGGGAACGCTGCTATGAGATGAACACATACAAGAACTCGAAGAAGAACGTAGGGAAACCAGGTTGGTATGGGATGTAATCGGGATCGGAGAAGTGAGAAGACGAGAAGAATGTTTCACTACCTTACAAAGCGGCCACATGCTATATCGAAGTCAATATTGGAATTGACCACAGAATGGTTATAAGCAACATCAAATTGGACGTAGAGGTGGAAAGGAAAGAATTGATGACCAAGAGGCCACCAAGAGTAAATGCTGCACAAATAGGATCAAAGAAGACCGAATTCCAACTCGAATTGAAAAACCGATTCGAGACACTACAAGAGCTAGACGACATCAACACCATGAGCCAAACCATCACAGACATGATCCAACAAAGCGCGCAAGAGTAGCTAAGGCAATTAACAAGCCACAGAAATCGAAGATATCATCACCAACACACACGAGTCCTGATGACGAAACGACGAGAAATGGTGGAAAACGGCGACGATAAACAAAGAATAGAGTATGCAGAAATATGCAAGACCATCAAAACGAATGCAAGAGAGGACATAAGGAAATACAACCAAGAGATCATACGAGAAACGATCGTGACATCAAAGAGCCTGAGGAAAGTCTGAAAAACGCAGAAGCTAGGCCAGTACAGACTAATAACACTCCTAGACATGCAGGGTGGAGAAATCCGTGATCAAGATAAGATCATAGAAAGAATAGAAGAATTCTACACCGAACTATACGAAAGTGAACTGAGTACCATAATCCACACTGACCAAAAAGATGTACCAGCGATAATATCATCTGAGGTGGAAGCAGCATTAAAAAGCACTATTACTTACTTACTTACTTATCCTCTTCGTCCCAAGTGGGACATAAGGCCACAACAATGCTTCGCCACTAGGTTCTGTCTTTTGCTGAGGCCTGGGCCTCACCCCAGGACAGCCCCATCTCTTTCAGCTCGGCCATTACTGATTGTCGCCATGTCATCTTTGGCCGTCCTCGTTTCCTTTTTCCAGGTGGTGTCCATCTCAGTGCCACTTTGGGGATGCTGTCTTGGGGCATTCGCAGAACATGCCCTAGCCATCTTAGTCGTCTGCGTTTGATTTCGAGGACAGCACTGTTGCAACCCGTCTTCTTATAGAGGTCCACGTTAGAAATTTTATTTGGCCAGAATATTCGGCAGATCTTTCTTAGGCATCTATTATGGAACGCATCGATCTTGGCCATGTCCCCTTTTACCACTCGCCAGCACTCTGAGCCATACAGTAGGATGGACTTCACATTACTGTTGTAAAGTCTTATCTTTGTTTTGGTGGTGTACTGGTTAGACTTCCAAATGTTCTGCAGTTTGGCGAATGCACAGCAGGCTTTACCGAGTCTTGCCTTGATGTCTTTTTGGCCTCCATTGTCTTTGCTGATGAGACTACCCAGGTAAGTAAAGTCCTGTACAAACTCAAGTGGTTCACCATTTACGGTAACAGGTGCGGTTGGTGTGGTGTTGAATGCTCATCACTTGTGTCTTGGATGTATTGATGGTAAGCCCAGTTTGCTTTGCACATCTCTCTAATCGATCAGTTTTTTCCTGCAGATGGTCAAGTTTTACTGATAGAAATGCAAGGTCATCAGCAAAGTCGAGGTCTTCTAACTGGGAAAAGAGAGTCCACTGGACACCCCTGGGTTTATCTGATGTAGTTTTCCGCATAACCCAGTCGATGACGACCAAGAAGAGAATGGGCGGGAGGATACATCCCTGTCTAACACCCGATTTCACTGTGAACCATTCGGACGATGTATTATTGAGGATGACACTGCATTCAAAGTGGTTGTAGAACGTCTCTATCAGTGAAACAATCTTTAGAGGTACTCCATCGGATCTTAGGATCTTCCACAGAGTGTCATGGTGGATACTGTCAAAGGCCTTTTTGAAATCAATGAAGTTGATATACAGTGGGCAGTTCCATTCTAGAGTCTGCTCTATGATGTTTCTCAATGCAAAGATCTGATCACCCTCTTCTCTTCCGGAATCCCGCTTGTTCTTGCCTCAGCTTCTTGTCGATAGCTGTCTCGATTCTTCCAAGAAGGATTCTACAGAAGACTTTGCTGGGGATGGACAAGAGTGTGATTCCTCGCCAATTGTCACAGACTTGGAGGTTGCCTTTCTTAGGGATCTTTATAATGAGTCCTTTGCCCCAGTCACTTGGGATAGTCTCTTTGTCCCAAACGGTGTCGAACAAGTTAGTCATGACTCTTGTAGCTGTACTGAGGTCGGCCTTCAACATTTCAGCATGAATGGAGTCTACGCCTGGGGCTTTTCCACTCTTCATAGCTTTGATGGCATTTTTAACTTCTGCTTCTGTTGGGGGACGGGTGTCGATGTTGAGGTCATCTGGCACTGGTGGGGGGTCGGCGGGTTCATCTGGCTGTGGGTGGTTCAGGACATCACAGAAATATTCAACCCATCTATCAGCTTGTTCACGTTCAGTTGTAATAGTGCTGCCATCTTTGCCTTTCACAGGGGCAGAATGAGAAGTGTAGTTACCACAGAGACGCTTGGTGATCTTGTAGACAGTGCTCAGTTCACCTCTTGCTGCAGCACTCTCAGCTTCTGCTGCTAGTCCTTCTACGTAGGACCTTTTGTCATTCCTGGCACTCTTCTTCACTTCCTTGTCTTTGCCTTTGTATGCTTCTTGGACTTGTTGGAGTCTCGCTGATTTGGTGCTCAGCATCTTGATTTTGAGTTGTTTCCGCTCCTCAATCTTTTTTCATGTTTCCGTTGTTAGCCATTCCTTGTGGTTCTTCTTCTTGTGGCCCAAGACTTTGGTAGCTACTTCGACATAGGTCTTCTTGATGGTGTCCCACTTGTTGGTAGCGTCGTGATCAGTCTCCTCTGATGTGTCTGTTAATGCATTGAAGCGGTTTCTCAGCTCCAAAACGAACTCCTGTTTGGTGACTGGGCATGCGAGTCTTGTGACTAGTTGTTTACGTCTCTGACTCTCTGGTACCACTTTGTGAAGCTTCAACTTGAGGCGTGCGGTTACCAAATAGTGGTCACTATAAATGTCAGCTCCACGGCAAACTCTCACATCTTGAAGGGACCTACGCCATTTTCCATTGATGATAATGTGGTCGATTTGATTGCTTGTCAGCACTATAGACTTCAGATAATAAAAACAGCACAGAATAAAACAGTAAATAATACATAAATATTTCTTTAAAACATCAAAAGTTAAATCAAGTGACGACATTAAATGATAGTCAAAGTTCAAGAATAAAAGGTTCGTTTAAATAAATGAGTCTTCACAAGTCTTTTGAAGTGGTGTATTGAATCATGTTTGCACATATCGTGTGGAGAATCATTGTATCAAATGGGGCTTCATCGAAAATTAGCTGCACCCACCATTCGCTACCATAACTTCCGTCAGGCTGTATGCTATATATTCGCCGTTTTTTAATGTTATACACATTCAGTCACTCTCTTTCTCGTGCCTGGCCACTGCAGTCGAACATCAGCAGTTCCAGTAATCCGTTTCCGTAATCCGTGTTTCTGTCCCATTTCCGGTTGCAGCTTCCTTGTTTAATCCCCACATCTTCCACAGAAAGTCGACAAAGACACATGTTGTGGAAATGTTTGAAATGTGTGAAGACCTAAGCCAAATTATTTCGAATCGACTGTAAGAATTAGATTTGATGAGAAACTTGCCGGGTGTTTAGCGTGTAGAGCTATACTAGGTAAGTTTGATAGTTTTACCTGACCTGAAGGCAGATTGGCATACATAGAGATCCACTGTTTTTTCCTACATACACATAAGAAAAAAAGAAGCTATCCTTCTCCCTTTCTTCCTCCTCTCTCTCTCTCTCTCTCTCTCTCATATTCTATATATATATATATATATATATATATATATATATATATATATATATATATATATATATATATATATCTTTCTCTCGTCCGTTCGTCCGTTCGTCCGTCCGTCCGTCCGCCGTCCGTCCGTCCGTCCGTCCGTCCGTCCGTCCGTCCGTCCGTCCGTCCGTCCGTCCGTCCGTCCGTCCGTCCGTCCGTCCGTCCGTCCGTCCGTCCGTCCGTCCGTCCGTCCGTCCGTCCGTCCGTCCGTCCGTCCGTCCGTCCGTCCGTCCGTCCGTCCGTCCGTCCGTCCGTCCCGTCCGTCCGTCCGTCCGTCCGTCCGTCCGTCCGTCCGTCCGTCCGTCCGTCCGTCCGTCCGTCCGTCCGTCCGTCTCGTCCGTCCGTCCGTCCGTCCGTCGTCCGTCCGTCCTCGTCCGTCCGTCCGTCCGTCCGTCCGTCCGTCCGTCCGTCCGTCCGTCCGTCCGTCCGTCCGTCCGTCCGTCCGTCCGTCCGTCCGTCCGTCCGTCCGTCCGTCCGTCCGTCCGTCCGTCCGTCCGTCCGTCCGTCCGCCGTCCGTCCGCTCCGCCGCCTCGCCGCGCCTGCCTGCCTGCCTGCCTGCCTGCCTGCCTGCCTGCCTGCCTGCCTGCCTGCCTGCCTGCCTGCCTGCCTGCCTGCCTGCCTGCCTGCCTGCCTGCCTGCCTGCCGCCTGCCCGCCTGCCCGCCTGCCCGCCGCCCGCCCGCCCGCCCGCCCGCCCCCCCGCCCGCCGCCCGCCCGCCCGCCCGCCCGCCGCCTGCCTGCCGCCTCCCCTGCCCGCCGCCGCCCGCCCGCCGCCGCCGCCCCCCCTGCCTGCCTGCCTGCCTGCCTGCCTGCCTGCCTGCCTGCCTGCCTGCCTGCCTGCCTGCCTGCCTGCCTGTCTGTCTGTTCAATCGCTTCTCTCACTTCTGTCATTTGATCCCTACAGAAATGTAAAAATGTTAGTAATTTATTTTGGTTTTAATGCTAACGGTGTATTATTGATAAATATATTGCATCCTTGTGCGTAAACATGTATCTCTACTTTTCATAAATTTGTTTATTTTAATATGAAATGTGTTCTATTTTTAATATTGTTGGAACGCTTAGTGCAATCTCAAATTCTATGACTTAACGGTTTTCAACGTGTCCGGCTAATGTATCTAGCTAATAATGAATGGTTTTGGTGCTTTTGGTATGCTGTCATTTTCAGCCTGGCGTGGGCAGAAGCAATTGACAACTTCTCTGACATTTCGTGCACGCCGTAACGCAGACTATTTTCAACCAGGGCATAGTGAGTTTGCTTTCTGTCGGGGAACCTGCGATATTTAGCGGGACAATTATGTGCATGAATCACCGATATTAACATAATAAACATTTTGTTGTTTTGACCTGGTCGATGACTTCACAGTCAGCATATATAAACCTACATCAGATTAATCACGGAGAGAACTTTTGAATTCTACCGGAAGTGTTGTGTACATGAGCGGCTGACGTTGCTACTCACTTCCGCTCGCTGCCAAGACGACAACAGAACAAATAAACAAGTTGTCCGCTATCTGACCTGTTCATTGCGACATTATTCACGGACGAGTTACATATTGATTCACAGTCGTAAGAGGTGTGTGATGCTTTTATCGCTCAACTCCAATACGCGACTAGAATGACGTATTAGTCAACTACGTCAGTGTAGTTAGTTAATTATCGCTGCATATCACGCGGCGTTAATTCACATTAGTCATAACGAGTTGTTATATTAGGCGTCGTATCATGAAAATACTTGTTTTTTGCAATATCACATCTTTCCCTAATATTACGGCGTCGGTCTATTTCAGATTTTTACCCAATGTTACACATTTCCACTTCTTTCGCTATTTTGCTTCTCCAAACATATCAAAACCCAACAGTTATCCATGATTTCATCCCAGCCACCTTTTCGTTTATCCCCCTCAGTTCGTTGGCGTTCCTCTTCCTCGTTTCTTTTCGGGAACTGTAACTAATGCTGTTTTGGGTGCCCACCGACCGTCTTGCATTGGGGCTGCGTGACATGTCCACATCAACGTTTCTCTTTAGGTTGTCTTTCTCTCTCAATTGTTCAGTTGTTCCTTCATTGCCGTATCTTCCCCCTACACTTGCTACATCTGGTGAGCTGCAGTGTTAAGTGTTGACTAATACTGTAGCGCGGTGGCCTGCGGTACAGCGCCGACAGACGGTTCGATTCCACCTATATCACTTCGTGTTGACTAACAGCTTCTTGGATCTTCTGTGCCAGGGACAGATCCAGAGAAGGTAGTCCAAGGGTCACAACTTCCTCCAGTTGCACTCGTTGAGGCTCGCCAAGAACGTCGACTCCGCTGCGGTGGCATAGTCATGCCCCCCCCCGAATCCCGGACAATTAGGATGGTGGGGATAGAGGACCAATAACTGGCTGCTGATTCATAGAGTAACAAAATGCAGAGGGTACATGTAAGGATGCCGGTGTACGACTTTCCTTCTTAGTCCTACCCTTTCACAAATACATTTGTCATCATTCAAATACGATTAAGTTAAGAATTCTCCTTCATAACTTCAGGTTATCCTAAAAATGAATTATCAAACGTCTATGGATAACATAATATTATACAGGACGATGAATTGGAAAGGGGGAAGTGCACCCAGGTTCCTTTAGATCCACCTAAGCATGTGATGGGGAAATTTAAGATAATACAACTTTTTTACAAATATATATGCACTGTTGTGGACATAGTGGTGGTCTTTATCTGTAGCCCACCGCAGTTACGGTTCCTCCAGTGGCGGAAGCTGAGTCCAGGCACGTCTAAGTAGTGGACATGACAGTGATGCGGTCGTCGACTCCATACGTGCGACCAGTGCTAAGTAGTGTGAACGATGGTAGAGCGGCTGCATATAGCCAGCCACACATCAGTCTAGAGACTAGACGCTACTGCGGTACATCCAGACCATTCTGCCTGGTTTTTGTTGTCTGTTTAAAATTGATTTTATTGTTTTTTTGTTTTTCTTTCATTATAGGGAGGGTGCCAGCTCATCTGCCTAAAATTGGCAGAGCTGCAATTTGTAACGAGAAGTGTGCTATCTAGAACGTTGGAATGGTAAACATCAAAGGGTATTGCGGTTAACTCGGCACTATTGCCGATCAATGTTGGCTGGACGATAGTCATTCCTGTGACTATATCACAGTGGCGCCACACGATGGGCTGATGACCAGTTAGCGCGTTATCTGCGGAGAGGAAACTAGATTATATTTGCAATTGCAAGTGCTGCCACCAATGGGTATTGTAGATAAGAGCATGTATGTACAGTATGTTCTAATTATGCACCTAGTTTCTTGGCTTCAGCATGTACAAAGTTACAAGGTAATCTACAACCACATGTGGAGTAAAAAAAACAAGGGCAGCAATTGTCACTACCATAGTACTCTCGTTTCACTAGGGCCTGAAAAATAGTAATAGTGGAGAGGCTGAGACAAACCTTCATCTATGCGCTTTCGCTTTCTTGGCCATAGGTAGTTCAACATGAGTTTTTATTATGCAACACTATGTGTATTCAGTTAATATTGAGGTAGGATTGCGTATACTTCTGCAATTATTTACACCCAAAATTAGGAGTTAAAGTCATATCCTTGGATTAGTATCAGTGTTATTATGATGGGGAGGTTTAGCATCACCGTCCGTCTGCAAGCCTTTATAGAGGCATATTGCGTATAACTTATCAATAAATACCACTCGACGTCAAGGTCCTGGTTGATAAATTGTATATTAAGTGATTTTAGTTGTATTTCTTTATTATGTCTGAACAACGATCTCAAAACCAATTTGGGGAAGGTTTTCCACCACCGTCCGCCTCAAACTAGGACACGTACTATAACGTGAGTTTTAAAGATTAGTTAAACTAATTCCAAATCCGTGATTATCACGAGTCAAACATTCTATATACCAAGTGAATTATAAATATTCATATTACCCTGCATTTTGTGGCGTCTTATACACGTCCCATCACGGTCCGTCTCACGTCACCGTCCGTCGCCGTAATACAACTGTGTACACCAGGTGGCGTTTTCACGCACCACAGGGCCACTATACATCTTTGTATAAACTACATTGAAACTGGTCAGTCTTTTTACACTGGAAATGTGATCATCTATCACCGTCCGTCTCCCATCGTGTTTAGCCACCACAGCTCATTTTTGTAAGATAAAAAATTACAATGAAGTTAATGGTGTGTGCCTATTGGGTAATGCAAGAGGTGCCAAATATTTGTCTTAATCATTTTAACTAGGAATATATATGTTATGTATAGTTCACGAGTGATTTGCATCACCATACCTTTTCCAACTTTACAAACTAAATAGATATGTATTATCACCACAGTTCAGGCTGCATTCTAACCATATGAATGATATGCGTAATAGGTTAAACAAATGTATTATCTCTGAGTAGTTATAACTACCCGGGTCAGAGATACAACCCCAGAGACAAAAACCAAGACAAAGAAGAGTTACGGGCGGGTGGACAACGTTCGCCACACATCACGACATCTTCAAGGGTAACATTTGGAACATGCTTGAAGAGACAAGTCTATAACTCATGCGTACTTCCAGCAATGCCATATTGCGTGGAAACATGGACACTCACCAGCCAAATAAAAAAGCTAGCAGCCGCACAAACAAAGATGGGAAGGAATACGGTAAACATCGCATACCGGAACCGAAAAACAAACATCTGGGTACTAGAAAAGACAAAGGTCACAAAAGTGATTGAACAAGTCAGAAGACGAAAATGGACCTGGGCAGGGCACGTCAGCAGAATACGAGATAACCGATGGCCATCGCGTATCACCAATTGCAATCGTACGATACAAAAGGACCTACAGGAAGACGCGACCAACCACGGGACACTGTGGATGCACAATGATGTTGATGAGTTATTACATTATCTTCTATATTACTGGAAATGTAAATATCCATCACCGTCCGTCTGCAAAACTAAAGTGGCCATTGAAATTATAACCTTTTTAAGCTATGGGAATAGTGTATACATTTATGGAAAGGACAATGTTTAGGCATATTATTGTATGCCTTTTATAGAGAAAATATGATGTCACATAGAAATCACATGCATACAACATAAAGTTCATCAGTTAAATCAGTAAATCAGTACTAAGTAGGTATATATGTGCGTTAGGTGTCCGGGAATGTGTGCAGACAGATAGTGATGGTGCCTAAACAAGTGTAACTTCAAAATAGTCACAGTAATGCCACTTGTTGCAGTTAAGTGGCCCAAATTATTTCACTAATGTACCAATATATACTCAGCAGATTCACCTTAGAGATATAGTGATATAGGGAATTTCACAAATACCCTCTCAGAACCATACTGGCACCACTTTCGTGAGAAATGACCATAATATTTATATCCATACTGTAGCAACGCAAAGTTCTCAGGCAACTCATTTGTAATAAGCATTATTTGACACATAATCACGCAGCAATCATGAAACGATTAATCATGTAATTGAATCGCATCGTATCGCATCGCATCGCATCGCATCGCATCGCATCGCATCGCATCGCATCGCATCGCATCGCATCGCATCGCATCGCATCGCATCGCATCGCATCGCATCGCATCGCATCGCATCGCATCGCATCGAATAGCGACATCTTTGATTCTAATGGCGCCACCTGGCGAATGAGTACGCCTTCAACACATTTTGTATACTGATTAAGAACAATATTATAATTATGAATAATTGTTAATAAATTATGAACGGACATCGTGCTTATAATGATGAACATGTGGGTGTTCAGTGAAAATCGGCTTCCTCGACCGCAACAACAGTTTCACATTAAATCACACGTACACAGCGGACCGCGAATGACGAATAACGATCGCAATATGTTGTCAACAGCCGACATCCGCTGCCGCCCGCCTGTAGCACGATGACGCAAACAAACAGACAACACGTATCCGTTGTTGGACAAAACGATGTTTTCATAGACAAATATCGCCCCACGGTATTTGCAACGAAATAAGGAAAGAATGTATAAACAATTAAACAAAACCGGTCACTTACCATCACAAACTCTTTGTAATTTCATTTCAGCTACACATGATAACTTTATTTTCAAACTAAAACGTATGTATTGCTGGACCCAGGAGCAATCCATTTCTGCTCACAAACTGGATATGTAGAGTCATCAACAAGCAACAGCCATCCATGTAATGATCCGGTTCATTCGACAGTAGGTCTCTGAATCTTCTGCTGGTTGGTTCATAGCGGTTCCAGAAAGAGTTGTTTGGGGGCAGGCAAACAACGCATGCGCATCTATTGAGGCTCACCTAGAACGCTGTACCCGCTGTCACGTTCTATCGCTGCCGAATCGTGGCATCGAAAGACGGGAGGGAGCAAAGCCGAGGTATTGTTGGAAAATATTTCCCCACCGCGCATTTACCGTCACAACATTTCAGATTGTGGGGTTGTCGATCACTATTTCTGCTCGACTGGGGACGTCGGAAGGTTCTGGTTGATTCTGTTTAGAATTTCTTCTAGGGAACATGTAACGTAATGTAACATGTATATTAAAAATCTCGAGGAAAACAGATAAATGTCATGGGTTTAAGGGGCACGTATTCCCGCAGGTATCCCTGTATCTGCCTGATGTGTTAAGTTTATCGTAGAGGTCGCGTCAGAACCATGGGATGTGCCCCCAGTAATTGTGGTAGAGGTGGAGATAGAATTAACTCCCTCGATGCTTATGGGTATATTTTATGTACAATCCGTGATTGTTTGAGAGTGTGGATGTGTTTCTGTGAGTCTCACCTGGGCGCAAATTAAAGTTTGGTTGTAGAGGCTCAAGAACTGAAGAAAGGATGGCCATCGCAAACACAAATGTTGACACCATGCACCCCAGCCCTGTTGGCGATGTCACCAAGGATTCTATAGCGTCACAAGTGTAGCTATAGGATCCTTGATGTCACGTCGAACAGCGTGCGCGGACGTGTCAGGTGAATAGCGAAATATTAAGTTGTTGAACGGCACCGAAAAAACACCTCCCCTCTAACCTGTTGTTATATAGTTTCTCCAGATTTTTTTTAGAACTGTGGTAATAAAGATATTGGCCTGTAATTTGTAAAAAAAAAACTTTTGAAATATAAACTATTACATATATGACCAAATGGCTTAACAATTTTGGAAATTATTTGTAAGCAGGCTCATGCTAATGTCACTGAAATCATTTGATCTTTTATTTTTACAATTATGAAGATTTCTAATAATGTCTAGGTCATTAACAGGACCTAGAAATATATTATGTTCAATGTATCCTAAGTAAACATAAATGGTTGCATCATTTTTAGGAAAGGGGATATGTTTTGCTAAGTTGGGGGCCAACATTTGTAAAGAAGTTATTAAATCCATTAGCAATATCATCTTTCTTTGAGATTATCTTGTTGTTTTTTATAAAGTATTCTGGATATGTTGGCTTATTGTTGCGTCTGTTAATTAATTCATTTAGTATTTTCCAGGTCTCTTTAACATTTCCTTTTTGTTTTTCTAAGAACATGCTGTAATAGTTTGTTTCTGTAAATCTTAATATTGATAATTTGTTTTTGTAAGTTTTGTATTTGTTTCTGCTTCTGTAGATCTCCGTACAATGAATGCTTTATGATAACTTATTAATCTTTGTACGAGGGTCTTTGGATCACAGAGACATCCTTCACCCGCTGCTAAAATGTTGTCTTCAAACATAACTTGACTGTTATATTTTATGACTCCCTGGGTAAATTTGGCTACACTCCACGTCGATCTCAGTGGCATGAAGTTGGAATAGCCTACACGCAGCAGTTACAGAAAGAGGGTAAGAAGGTGAATAAATGTAGACAAAGACCTCCCAGTCGCCTTCACAGCTGTACGTCGCACGTTACGTTATAAAGAATAACGTAACACCGTCGTCGGCTTACGAGACAACAAGCATGACCAAAAACACGGGGGTTATGTACTGTGTTGATTGGCTTAAGCTACAACGATGATGTCATGAAACGTTACCGTAACCAGGAGTTGGCGGTCATAATTTCATAACAATCACAACAGCGAACGGCTAAACATATTATGTCGAGAATGACACCTAAACAAAGATGTTTCAATTGCGGCCACGACCGAGATCAACAACTGGTCACGAAGACGACACATGTCGCCCGCTGGCTGCAGGACGGTGCAGCCAGCGCTATCGACCAATTCGCTACGAATCCTTCGATGCCAGCCACCGCGTCTCTCAACCACGCCGCAATCAACCGGGATGTCCCGTGGCGTACTATTAGCACATCTCGCGTACGAGCTTGACACCTAGACAAACACTCACTGATGACATGTTAAGAGAGATGACAACCAGTGTTAAGTGACACACGAAGGCAGTCTAAAGGAGTGTGGAGTGCACCGGTTGATGCAGTAGGCTACTCCACTGGCGGGACACTCGCACTCCGAGGTAAGACCGCTCGGCCTGTATCGCTGAGTACTCTAGCCTAGTGTTCAATATAACTTATCAACAAGGGAAGAACTTAGTGGCGTATGCCTACGCCGATGACCTTCACTGACTTACTACGGCATTCGCCCTGATTCTACGCCTGATTCTGTTGTTTTCCTCTTGTTGTCCCTGTCGTCAGGGATGATGTTGGCTATGGTTACTGTCGTCTTTCCATCGTCTTTTCTTTCCTTTCCTCACCTTTCCCTCACTGCATTCTCTAACCCCTTCTATATTTTGCTGTTTTTATATTTTCTCCTCACATTCTTTCAATGAAAACGGCGAAACGACAAGAGCGACCCTTGAGTCAAGCCTACCTCGATGCCTTACTATATTAGGTTCGGTTTAATCTTTGTCTATAAATAATAATAATTTCTACATAATAGCTTATAATTTTCATATAATAGAAACGACGCGGTGAACGACATAAAAATATTATAAATAGTGTCCGACGGTCCTACCCCTATGTCGCTTACGGTTTCTTTAAACAAATTATGGCTGTGAATGTTTGCTCGCTCAGTGTTCAGTTGCAGCTCCGGAATAACGCGGACACGTGTCAGCGAGACGACCAACCAACGATTGGGGAATGACCAACGTTATCAGCAATATCTAGGCGCGTTCATGGACCGACGATCGTCGAGCGAAACGTCCATCTAATGAGATAACGTCAACGTTGCACGTGCGCCGAAACAAACTGTTCGTCAATTAATCAATCAATCAATCAACCAATCAATCAATCAATCAATTAATCAATCCGTCAATAAATTGTATTTCAACACCACATATCTCTATGAAGTACATTACATGTGATTACATGTCAAAGTAAACAAAATAGGTTACAAATATATAGATTACATTACAACACAGTGCATAGGGCCTGTGTATTACAACAGATCAGCATATTAAAAGTACACATTGCAATGATAATACAATGCACACAATTATGTAAACAATTAGGTGTAGTCTTGTTTAAACAAAACAATTCAGGTCCTTCCTAAATTGTCCAGAAACACTGTTCTCAAATGTAATGGAAGCGAGTTCTACCGTGAGGATCCAGCGCCTGAAAAACCTCGTCGGCCGAAGTGTTCCAGGTTAATCCTAGGAACGACAACGAGAGCCTGGTCAGCTGAACGGAGACTGTGATCAGGAACATCAGCTGTTACACGATCAGCAAGATAGCGTGGACTGTTAGTGTGCACGGCACCGTGCTTCAAAGTCAAGAGTTTAAACTGAATACGGTGCGTTACACGTAGCTAGTGTGGTTCTCGTAGTGCCGCCGTCACTGTGTTGGCCACAGCGATGCAAACTTATGATGACGCGCGCAGCTGATAGCTGGACCATCTCAAGTCAATGTAACAACGTCCCAGTAATACCGTACAGGGCTGCATTTCCAAAATCAAGTCGCGACTTGACTTGCGCATATACCAGTGTCTTGCAGACACTAAGCGTTAAAGCAGATCGTATTTGCGCTATGAAACGGAGCTGGGCGTAAGCTTTCCGGCAGTGCGGCTTACCTGTGCGGTCATCGACAAAGTGGAGACGAGATGCACGCCAAGGTCGCGAATGTTGGCCGAAGTGATGATGTTGCGTCCACATATTTCGATGGGAAGAGGACGTGGCTGCAGAGCACGGTGGTTCGGTGTAGTAGACAGAATAGCCTCTGTTTTCGTTTCGTTCAAAAGTAGATCGAGCGACGCCAACCATATTTTCACGTCCAAGACACAGCGGAATGTCAGGTCGGCTGCAGACGCAAAATCATTTGGTGGAAAGTCAACATAAAGTCTTCTGTCATCAGCATAGACGTGGTAGCGAACACCGTGCTTCGTGAAGACATCTGACAGGCCAGCACCGTATACAATGAACAGTAGAGCACCCAAGATACTGCCCTGGGGAACTCCGTGTCGCAGTCGGGTTATGCGAGATAAGTGATCGTCCACACTGTGTTCGATCGGTAAGGTACGATGTGAGCCAGCAAAACGTGTTGCTTCGCTCGCCGATTCGATCTAGATCTTTCTTTTACAGATTGTCATGGTCGATGGTGTCAAACGCAGCGCTAAGATCAAATAGTACAAGTACTACATGCATGCTTATGAACATCCAAAGATCGTAAAACGTCGTCTTGAATTAATACTATCGCTGTTTCGACGCTGTGTGTCGGGTGGTAGGCACTATGCAATTGATCTTCGGGTGATTGCGTTGCAGATGTAAACGCAGTTGGGCAGAGACGTGACGTTCGATGAATTTGGATGCATACGGAAGGTTAGAGATAGGTCTGTGGCTGGCGTAGTCGTCGGCGGAAAGACCGGAGCGTTTTAGAACAGGCGTGATAACAGCGTGTTTCCTGCTTGCCGGAATAGTAGACGATTCGTACGATAGGTTAGTGATAATCCTGAGAATTGGTGCCAAGGTGGAGGTATTAGCTTTTATGATAGCGGAGGGCAGTGGATCGATCTTGGACGTATATATCTTGCCATTTTGAATAAGCTTCTAGAGAAGCCGGCTGAAACGCCATCACACATAGGCTGCGGATTGAGTAAATCTCGTCAGCGAAATGACTCCTCGCGAAACGGTCGGCAAGAATAGCATGGTCACATTCGGTAGAGAGTGTGCGCATTTTCGGCCAAGCAAGCGGTTCGCAATGCGAAACATTGCTCTGTTGTCATTCGAGGCGGTTTCGACCACTTTACTGTAAAACGCGGCTTTAGTGGAAGCCAACGTCCTGCAGTATTTGTCACTCAACTCTGTATAGCAAATATGGTGGCTGTTGGTCCTGATGCGCCGCCATTTGCGCTCGCACATCGAGTTTCCGACACCACCAAGGAGTGTATGGTCGTTCATTTACCGAACGTTGCACAAGTGGTACGTGGTGATCGATGAAGCACGACAGCTCGGAACAATATTAATCGTGAAGGCTGCATACATCACCAAGAGTTTGGATAATGAAATTGCACTCACTGAGATCGGTATATTAACGGTACGTATTAGCATATTAACGGTACGTTGTTGTGTTTCGAGGTGGGTGGAGCAAAGTGATTGGTGCCAAGATGGTCAACAGATACTCCTGTAACAAGTGACGAGATCAAATACATTCCCCCGGTGGTGCGTTGCGTCTGTGACGTTCTCTCAAGTTAGCGTCAGACAGGACGTTGCAATGAGCATGTGCTTGCAGATCACTGTTGTCGCCGTACCGCATGTTGAAGTCGCCGACGATGATACCAGACTTCGTTCCGATGCATTCGACGAGGTCTCGAAACTCGGCGAGGAAGGTGGTGAATGGCCGGGAGTTGGGGCTGACCAATGGCGGTCGATAGATGACGAACAGTCGTAGAGGAGACTCTGTGAGAGTGTAGTTGTAGATGGAAGCATTCAAATGATGAACCGGGCCAAAGTGTCGAGTGGTCGACAGTGTATGAAACTCTGAAAAGTACACCGACACCACCGCCACGACGGTTATTCCGAGCAACATGTTCAAAGAGATAGCCGCAAGGTGTGACACCGGTTGCAGGCACGGTGTCCTCGCTTGATACCCACGGCTCGGTCAAACATAAAATGTCCAAGTCGTCAACGTCAAAAGAGTCCAGAAGTGTTGCTTCAGATCGGACTAAACTTCTGTCCGATGTAAACATTCGAGACTCCAACTAGCCGACGTCGAGCGAGAAGTCCGTCGCTGGTGTCAGACTCCGTGTTCACTGGATAAGACGCGCGTGCTCCGATTGGCCAACGATCGTGACTTCCGTCGGCGATGAAACATTATGGACATTTCTGGGGCCATTACACAGTTAGACTTCCTTTTTGCTTAGAGACGAAACAGTATATATATATATATATATATATATATATATATATATATATATATATATATATATATATATATATATATATATTGTCATCATTCGACCTACTGTGACATAAGTGCATTTGAGCCGTCAGATTTCCAGGTGTGATTGTGGAAGCTGTTGATAGTGGAATGGTGCATTTTTAGCATATTTCATACATATACACATCCTGTACCAACCTATAAACCGTCTAATCCTGTGATCCACTATTATATTATATAACTATACGTATTACACATTTTGTAAATGTACTAATAATACAGAACAACTGACTGATATGAAGAACTGATAATCATAAAGAAACACTTGTCACTATATAATAATAATTATAGAAATCCTTCTTGATTATAATTACCAAACAATTAACATATGCACACCCTCCAAATATTCGCCCCCGCACCACTTGGCGGACCCGGCGTGACAATTGCTGTCAAAACCCACTGCTCAGGCCGCTGGTGATAATTTACTACTGGGTCCCGATGCTAGGTGTTGACCGGTCGCTGGCCCAGGGCATACTACGCCTAACAATTTGTCCAACTTGACCAGCTGAACGTGACTTTCTACGCTAGTTGCCTCTATCAGGAGTATCGACCGAGACGTGGCTACATGTCCGAGACGTGGCTACATGTCCGAGACGTGGCTACATGTCCGAGACGTGGCTACATGTCCGAGACGTGGCTACATGTCCGAGACGTGGCTACATGTCCGAGACGTGGCTACATGTCCGAGACGTGGCTACATGTCCGAGACGTGGCTACATGTCCGAGACGTGGCTACATGTCCGAGACGTGGCTACATGTCCGAGACGTGGCTACATGTCCGAGACGTGGCTACATGTCCGAGACGTGGCTACATGTCCGAGACGTGGCTACATGTCCGAGACGTGGCTACATGTCCGAGACGTGGCTACATGTCCGAGACGTGGCTACATGTCCGAGACTTGGCTACATGTCCGAGACGTGGCTACATGTCCGAGACGTGGCTACATGTCCGAGACGTGGCTACATGTCCGAGACGTGGCTACATGTCCGAGACGTGGCTACATGTCCGAGACGTGGCTACATGTCCGAGACGTGGCTACATGTCCGAGACGTGGCTACATGTCCGAGACGTGGCTACATGTCCGAGACGTGGCTACATGTCCGAGACGTGGCTACATGTCCGAGACGTGGCTACATGTCCGAGACGTGGCTACATGTCCGAGACATGGCTACAAGTCTTCCAACTTTAGAATTTAGCCGTCCGCGACTAAAATACAGAAAGTCAATGTAAACCTTATGGGTGAAATTAGTGATCTAGTACCGACCCCGGTTCTCAATGTGGGTTACTGTGATGACCCGCATTACGTCTCGTTGACCGATATAGAGGCTGCGCTGGAGGGTTAACTGCCTCGCTATTGTGTGGGGGAGACGTAATTGTAACTTCGTACAGTGGGACTGTTACCTCTCTCTCGTGGCATAATCTACTCCGCCTGTTCACTGTCTCAGGAACACAAACCCGCAAATCTTTCCGATTAATGACGTGTTTCTTATATCCCCTCTTGGATACAACAACGTAAGTGTCCTCTATCTATTCTGACACTACATTTTCGGGTCCCATGTGTCCCCAATTTGTTTACGTCCGTTCACCCTATTGCGTATGTATACATGGTCTCCAATTTGCTATGTATCTTCCCTCGTATGCTTTTCATAACTCGCCTCTCGATTTGCTAGCTATGTCTAACTCCAATTGTTCTGTCGCTTTAGCATAAGTGCTTTTCAACTTAGATTGATGGTAATCAACTAGTTCATGTTGGTCCCACGAACCGTTTGAGACTGGAATGTCTCGTCGTTGTGCAGTCTGATGTCGATTGGCAAGCCCGAAACTTACCTATGCATACGACGTAACATCTTATGCTGCCACGGGATGTAGTCATTTCTACTTGATGTTCCGTCGTGTGGAACACGACCTAACGTTGTATGCATAGGTAAGTTTCGGTAGGTAGGCGGACCACTCGGTCTGGTGTCAGTGCGCGTAGCAATCCGTGCATCGTCTGATGACATATTTCGCATTTTCCGTTTCCCATGGGGTGATACGGCGTTGTGCGAGATTTGTCGACTGCGTAGATCTCATAGTGTCGTGACGATTTTTGCATCAAAATATCTACCTTTGTCTAGCTGAGTATATCCGATAGAGTATCTCCATAGTGCAGAAACCATTCACCTACTAACGCTTTGGCCATCGTCTGGGCGGTTTGGTTTCTAGTCGGCACTGTTGTTGTAAACTTACTGTACACATCGGTCATGACCAGTACCTTCTCAATTCTATTACTGGCGGGTCCGAATACCGTGAAATCAATTGCCACTACTTCTAACGGATGTCTGGCGCCAATGCTATACATAGGTGTCCGTACTTTAAAATGTGGCATCTTTGCTAGATTGCAACTTGCACACTTGGCAGTCCAGTTATGGATGTCTGCCCGTATATTTGGCCAATACAGCTTTGCCCGCACTAATGTCTCCACCCTGTCTATGCCTTGATGTCTCACCCGATCATGTAATTCGTCTAATACTTTCTCGGAAACAAACAACTGGTTTACTTTGTATCCATTCATGGAATCTGTCACTTCTGCACAATTGGTCAGAACAGGTGTGTAAGCGGTTCCATTGTAATAGGGCGTGCAAGTCTCGCGCGCGAAAACGAGGCTGGGGGCAGTTGGGGGCAGGAGATCCATATTCTCCATGTTAACATATAGGACTTTGTTTTGTTTTGGTCGTAATAATCGAACTGTCCCGAAATAGCGTATTTCAGTCATATTGTCCGAAGGATTATTACAAGCAGAAGCAGTGGAACATTTTGCCGGTGACAATGATCACAGAAATCATGAATTTTAATCCATTATTATGGTGGTTGCCATGGCAATAGCGGCAAGTACTTGTGTTTGGCGATCTTGACTAATAATAAAGAGTGCCAGTTTTCGCGCAGTACAACCTGTTTGGGCCAAACGTATACATGTGTTATGATTATGTGCATTTAGACAACTTGTCAGATATAAGTGCTTATCGAAACCACAACGTACAGCAATGTAAAACGCAAATCCCGTAAAAGACACATACAGCCTAGCATCATGTCGATTATCTGCACTACGTAAATCGCTGTGTCTATGAACTAGTGTGATAAACTCAATATTAAATCGGACATTTAAGATAAGAAACGTATAACACAAGATATTTATGAACTGATTTTCTTAATATTCATCAGCCGTAAGCTACAACTGTCATCCATCGTTAGAATATTATTCTTGTGTCCAGTCCCCAATTAGTCTCGCTTAGTCCCCAATAAGCTCCAGTCGCGCGGAGTCACGCCATGTATCGTGACCCACTTGCAGGCCCTATAGCAGTTTCGCTACTGCTGACTGTTCTTTCCGTCTTTCTTCACGTGTCGCGTCTCGACCTCGGTCGATGTAATGCCAGATTTGGTCCAACACTGGATCATTCCGTTGCGACTCTTGGATCTCGTCCACCCTAAGACGGGGTAGGACCGGCGACTCTACAGTTTCCAGTGTCGCGTATCTGAGCGGTTGTGGCCCGGACCTTTCCCTTGAGTAACTTCTGGCGTAAGTCACATGGGAAAACCGTTACTTGTAGGATGTCAGCTATCTCTTCTTCTCCGATGGCTGTGAACTCGGTGGTTGCAGTCGGGTGTGGTTTCCAGTTCAGACCATCAACCGATGCATTAAGTCGCCCTAGACGATACCGAATGTTGAAATTGAATCTGGCTAGCTCGGCCTGTCAGTGGTGTTCGGCCGCAGTTAGCTTTGCCGACGTCTGGATTAAATGCAGTAATCGGTATATATACAACAAAAAGAACGGCCAAAATATAATCACGGAAATTCTCAGTAACCGCCCATTTGACTGCTAGTAGTTCGAATTTCCTGGAAGTATAAGCCGTTCCGTTGCTTTCGGGACCTGTGGTAGTAGCGCTCCTAGTCCTTGGTGGCTACCGTCTCTCTCCAAAATGAATGGTTTTGTGAAGTCGGCGAATCACAAGACTGGTACTGTAGTAAGAGCATATTCCAATACACTAAACGCTTTTTGGTGTTCTTGATTCCATATAAATGGTACTGGAGTGGCTGAATTCCACTTTCTTCCGGGTTTTCTCTGCTTTCCTTTGTTGGGATCCTGATTCACCAATTCATACAGGGGAGATGTCAACTGTGAAAAATGATGAATAAAACGTCGGTGATATCCTGCGATACCTAAAAAGCGCATTTTCCGGTACCGGCCATTCATTAATTGCGTCCACGTTTTCTGGATCAGCCGAAATGCCTTCGGTAGATATTATTTGGACTAAGTAAGGACTAAGTAAGAAACCGATTTTTGAAAGAGAAAAGAGAGATGTCAGTCGCTAGAACACTAACTCCAAACTTTCGAAGTGTTCTTCGTTGGAAGAAATGTAGATGATTATATCATTCAGGAAAATCAGCACCTTCACATTCATCTCTTCCCTGAAAACAATGTGCATCAACCTCTGGAAGATTGCAGGTGAATTGCAGAGGCCGTATAACATTTTACGATACTCATACCAACCCATGGGTGTCGTGAACGCGGTCTTCTGTTGATCGGCCTCGTCTATTTCCACCTAATTATAAGCCGATTTCAAATCGACCGTCGAGAAATACTTCGCTCCTGTTAGATGATCAAACATTTCATCTACCGGTGGAAGGGAGAATGCATATTTGTATATTCAACCTACGGTAATCCACACATATTCTAATCTTACAATTTTTCTTCCGACAAATAGCGATCGTACTCGCGAACTCCGACAGACTGGGTTTGATTATCCCTTTGTGGAAGAGATCCGTATAATGTGCGCCTTGACTTCATCAAATTGAGGCGGAGGAATACGACGGTAAGCCGCCTTAACAGGGCTTTCGTCAATGGTGTAAATTCGGAGTTTAACCGTCTGAGCCCACCTCATTGTCATCCTGGGCGAATACTTGTTGATTGCGCCTCAATAAATCAACTAATTGTCGCTGACAAGTTGACGGAATAGTACCAATATTTACCCTTTCCACCCATTCCTGTTCTAGAGGGCCTGTAGCCTGGGTGTTTTGATCGTACTGGCTGTTGTCTCCTGTCGGGGTTCCATGGTCACTCACAAACCGTTATCTAACTCTTGGGACTCAACTACGTGTTCTGGATTCTTGTCAGTTACGTCTGCCGTATATATTATTCCAACGGGAGAACGGGTCCAGGACGTAGCCACACATCATCGGAAGTCGGATTAAGGATGGTTACCTCAAAACATCCCTCGATGGAACCCACTAGTCAAGTTTGGAGTAGTAACCCTTCCTTTAGGGGGCCATCCAGTGGTTCTACCATTGCATTACCACTACAAAGGGGACCTGACACTAACGCATTACAAGAATACCATCTGGTATATTTACAATAGTGTCATAAGTTTCACAACTCTTCCCTCGATATTATGTTTTAGGTTAGTATCATGTGTCTTAATGATATGAAGTAGATCCCTTATGTCAGGAATGACGCCTAAAACATTCATTCTCAATATTCCAGACGTTGGGTAGTGGTGGGTAAGCCGTGGTGGATATTACTGCACTAAAATGCCCTTATCCTTCACAAAGGTTCCCAATACATGTACATCCACAGTAAAGTATCCAACAAATGGGAATCCTAATTAGTTGGCTGAGTTGAGCCGCAGCCACGAAGACGCATCGCTTAAGCAACCAATTGACGGCTTTGCATATTCATCAAACCACCTCTCCTGTATAATTGTCACCTCTGATTCCGTGTCTACTGTCTAATACCATGTTAGCTGACTGGTTTGCTATCCCGCAAGACATTTGTGGTGCTTTTCCCACAATTGCGTCCACTAGCATACGGTCTAAGTCGCTACTCCTGTCTGCCTGATGCTCGGCAGCAAACAAAGAAACAATTTCCGACTGAGTTGTTGCAAATAATTCTATCTGTGCTGGACTAGAGTCGCCTGGGGAGTGGTGAAACTCCTGAATTCCCCGAATACATGCATTCTTATATGAATTACCCGTCTCGGATAGCTTCGGATCTCAAGGCATTAAAGGAAATTGTACTTTGACTTCTTACCAATCTTTTCATTTCCCGCTTTATGTGGACATCGACCAGGTTCTCGCAGAACACTTCAATAGGCATTTCGTTCTTACTCTGCACCTTATCAGATAAACATTCAGAAAATGTTAACAGAGCCGAGGAAAATGCACTAACACTTTCCCTGTTTCGTGGCCTTCTCTCATACAACTGTCTATTACATTTTAGTTGCGCATTACTGCAGTTTTCCCCGAACGTTGACAAAAGTAACTAACTACCGAGTCCTTCTCTACCTTGGCCGCATGCATGTCTGACTTCTTCTCGGGCAGGCCATTCTAGATGTGCGATAAGGAAAGGTAATCTCTCGGCCGCTGGGTGGGAAGGCAAACGACTTCTCTCCAGCCATGTAGTTCACAGGAACGTCCCGTGAACGCCCTGGAAATTCGGCTTGGAGAAGCCGCGACCGTGTTGTTGATGGACTGCTGGTTGCGCTTCAGGGTTCCGCCATTTCTTCCAGACGAGCCAGTTTTGCCCGTCACCACGTCTTCTCGAATCCAGGACAAAACCCCACTCGGACAAAACCCCATCGGACAAAACCCCACTCGGACAAAACCCCACTCGGACAAAACCCCACTCGGACAAAACCCCACTCGGACAAAACCCCATCGGACATAACCCCATCGGACAAAACCCCACTCGGACAAAACCCCATCGGACATAACCCCATCCGACAAAACCCCACTCGGACAAAACCCCACTCACTAATACACATTTCGGACATAACCCCACTCTTAAAATAATATTTAATAAATGTTTTTTATTAGGCCTTTGGTGCTTTTGATTGATTAATTAACTAATTATTTTTATTATTACAGTGTACATACAAAATTTATATAGCACTCTCCATAATATTGTACATGTTCAAAAGTGCTTTAATGTAAAATAAGACTTAAATTAACTGTTTAAAGGTTATATATATATATATATATATATATATATTTTTTTTAAGTGGGGTTTTGTCCGAGTGGGGTTTTGTTTGAGTGGGGTTTTGTCCGAGTGGGGTTTTGTCCGATGGGGTTTTGTCTGAGGGGGGTTATGTCCAGTGGGGTTTTGTCCGTTTACCGTCTTCTCACGCTGTCGCCATGCTTATTTGTCTCCCTGGGAGGTTCCCACAAGCGCTAACATGTGTAAATATTACTTTAAAAAAGGCCTGCATTATTTCACATTGGCATTACTGACTTTTAGCAGAATATTTCCAGTTGTCCAAGTCCAATGTACTTATTATGTACTTAATAGCTGAGCGCTGGCTGTTGCCTATTTTCTCTCTAATATATTACTAATGTAAAGGCAATGTCTGCTAGGATACCCAATTACCCAGTCTGGTAAGCTGTAAAACTACACCAGTGTAAGGCAATTTAAGATCCTACCTGGCTTGAGAAGCCAGTTCCCTTCAGCAAATATTTCTGATCACTTTGCATCCCTATTGTGGCACTTGCACAATAGCCGGCCTTAGCAGCTGCCAGCTAGTAGGGCTGGTTGGAACGGGGCTAGGAGCTTGAAAACCAAGATCAAAAGAAGAGGCCTGTTGTTGCTAATTGCATCTGGGTCCACCTTGGTCACAGGTGACAATTGACTAGTTGAGCTTAGCTTCTCTGGTATGCTCAATGCCATTATGGTGAATGACCAGAGCGACTTCCAACATAATTATTCTATGTGATGAAAAATATGGTTAATTGAATTTCAAGTAATTAACTGGTTACAAAAGAGAGGTGAATATCAAATATAACATGTCATTTATTATATCTCATACCCAATTAAAAGTATTTTAAAATTAAACAAAATTAATAAAATAATGAAATATAGTAAATAAACTAAGTAAGATAAACAAATATGATTTATTTGTAATTATTCCATGTTATCTGTTCAACCTGTTAATGGGCTGCGGGTTGACTTCTAACAAATTACTGCGGGCTGAGCTACGAGCCAAATTATTGCGGGCAGGGGCGGGCTGCGGGCCAAGTTTCTGCGGGACGGACTGCGGACTGAGTTGTAATATGCGGTGCGGGTGCAGGCTCAGATTTCAAGCACGCGCATGTTTTTTTTTAAATATTCGCCCCTGCACCATTTGGGGAATGAAAAAACTTGACCAAGGTTTTAACACCGCAGCACAGGATTCGAACCCGGGTCCTCTTAGTCGAGAGTCAGCCACGGCGCTCACATTGACCGGTCGCTGGCCCAGGGCATTCTGCACCTGACAAGTTGTCCAGCTTGACCAGCTGGGCGTGACTTTATACGCTAGTGCCTTCTGAGTATTCACCAGGGTTACAAAACCTTAAAATAAGTTATATAATTGTTTGGTTGATGAGAGAATAAAATCACGTGCACTCTGACTGCGAGTATACATATCGGCGAAGTTATTAAAGTTTCTGATCCACTAACGTTCAATAAAGTTGTTGATGTTCTACATTTAGTTATCACTGTTACTAGTTTGTCTGTTGGCGTAATTTATAGATCCATATATAATATATGTCATAACAGACTCTAGCCATCAACCAGTCCACAAAGTAGGCTATCCCCTTGCTTTGTCGCTCACCCTTCCAGAATTTTTTTCAACAACCCTTTCTCCCCCCTCTCTCTCTGTGCTATGCATGTGGTTTCGGCATGAATTAGTAGGTGAAAATGTTCATGTTGTATTAGTTTATTCTCTACAAGGGAGATGTCTACAGCCGGTTACGCAAAACTGTATTGACCTCTTTGATAATCCGGCCGTCTTAAAAGAACTCAGGAGCCCACAACATAGTGGTGATGACAGTGGACATGGTTCTGGTCACTCGGATACAAACTGACCATCGTCAAGCTGGTTCTAAAGACTACTTCAAGATCAAGAGACAAGCAAAGGTGTTGCCGCTTCTGAGAAAAGTTGTATCTCCGTTGCCAGGAATACAGTTTGCTCAGTGTGGTGATCGAGTGATGTAGTACTGACAGTGTAGGCGTGGCTCTGACCACATGGGCGTGGCACTGACCGTGTGGACGTGGAATGAACAATTGGGCATGGCACTGGCCATGTAGATGTGGTACTGATCATGTGAATGCGATACTTACTGGTTCTAAAGATATACATGGCACTGGTCATGTGGGTGTTACATTAATCATGCGAGTGTGGTTGCGATAATATGGGCGTGGCAAAGACCACATGGGCGTTGCTCTGAAATCAATGGAATGGCAACTGTGCTCACACAAGGCGGACATTTTCGTGTCACTGCCAGAACATTGTACAGACTCGCACTAGCTGGCATGCACTGGTCCGTGACTTCAGCAAGTGCACAATTGTCTTTACAAACAAGAATGCTGCCATTGGGAGTTATGTACAAGTTACCTGAATTGTTCTGACTCAATTATGATTATGATAACTGTATACTGCATCGTAAAAATCAATTTACTACAGCGATTATTGTAATTAATTACAGGCACCAAAATAGTTACATGTTAACTAGATGTGTTCAGCTGGACGATGTATGGGTGCACTGAAATGGTTTACTAAATGTAAAATATGATATACAATATCCAAAACAGCACATGGTAATTCGTAATTCACATGATACTGATGTCATTGTTGACTGTTGGAGTTAGACTCTAACAAACCGTCTGCCAAGTCCATGGAGTAGTCTAACTTCTCGCTTTGTCGCCTTTCTTCAAAAAAAATTCAACGCCTCTTTGCTATCCAAATGGCTTCGCCATAAATTAGCTGGTGTAGAATCGGTAGCATCCTATTAGTCGTTCTTGTGAGCCAACGACACGTATGTATGTATGTCGGTGATTCGTGTGGCAGTGATCTTATTTCTGTGTTAGTTCACTGATACAATAATTTTTATGCAGCTGACGACAATCTGACCAAACTCTGAAATTTTTTCAACATGACCAACCCATGTCCTCCTCAACAATTTCTTTTTAATACTTTCCTTCACTCCAACCTCCACTCTCAGTTCGTCTTCTCTTATCAACCCTCTTAACTCCCACGATTGTTCTCGCTTTTGCACTGGGAAAATGCCACTTCCTATCGTGAATTTATAAATAATTGTAATACGCAATGTTACATGTTGTGAAGTTACAGGTTAAAGGCCAACGCCACATCATTTATGTTAAGGTAGTGATGTTTAATTATTGCTTCACAAGAAGTGATTACATGTTGGTATTTATCATGGTCTTTATCAGCAGGTTTGGGAGAGTAGCGTGAGGAATGTGGTTACCGGCTATAGGCTGATGTTATCTAGGGGCTTTGGGTTCGTGTCTCGTTAATAATGTGTCGTTTCTCTCTTACTTTCTAACTTTAACGTCTTCCGTGAATGGTTTTGCTGAAATGCCAGCTACATTAGTATTATTATAGTATTACATTAGATATATATATTATTATCAACGGAAAAATTATATGTGTGTGTATGTGTGTGTGTGTGTGTGTGTGTGTGTGTGTGGGGGGGGGGGGGCGTGCGTGCGTGCGTGTGGGCGTGTGCGTGCGTGTGTGTGTGTGATGTATGTATGTATGTATGTATGTATGTATATATATATATATATATATATATATATATATATATATATATATATATATATATATATATATATATATATATATATGATATGTATGTATGTATGTATGTATGTATGTATGTATGTATGTATGTATGTATGTATGTATGTATATGATATTATATATATATATATATATATATATATATATATATATATATATACATACGCACGCACGCACGCACGCACGCACGCACGCACGCACGCACACACACACACACACAATTTTTCCGTTGATAATAATAACATCACATTGCCTCTAATTGCGGAGTAGGGCGCTATACATAGGCCTATAATAATTATATCTGCGCAGGTAATACAGTTTCTATTTATGTTCTACTTTTGGTCGTGTTCTGTTGGCGTAATTGGTAGTTCCAAATATGGCCTGTACTTCTACATATCTAGCTCCGACACTCAAGTTTCAGGGACTGGTTCATTTGGAGTGGGCTTAAAAATATTGAACGTCGCTGTAAAAAAATCAACATTTGAAGCTTTGTTGGGAGGACTAATGTTAATTGTACATTCGACAACATTAAAAAATATCCCCCAAAACATAACCTGACTGTCCACAACAAAATATAACACCAACAGATCAGGTCCGTTCCATGTAGCCATGAATTACATGGCATAAGCCATAGACATAATATAACTGCACGCAGTCATCGTCAAATGTCAATGCCATGGCCATGCATGGGTAATATAACGAGCACGACTTTCCGCAGTTTGTAAATTGTATATGTACACCGCCAGCTATCAATAAGACACCACATAGTGCGTCTACATTTGCGGGTTAATATAACCTCAACGATGTTGTTATATAAATAATATGGAAAACTGTTGCTATACTAATAATAATGGAAAGCCGTCAGCATGCAGATGTTTATTCCGGATGTTTACAATGAGCCCTCTTACGGGGCACACCGTACATCTATTTTGTGATTGGACTATAATCTGCTTCTCAGTGGCGTCGAATGTCGGTGTTTGATGCGACGTATTAAATTGTACAAATTGCTTGGAAATTACTAGTTAGCGGCTGTATACCACATTCCAATTAACGTAGAAAGTAAACACTTGTGTTTATGATCATAAAGAACATAATTTGGAATGATTTACGTGAGTGGTGACCAACGCAAAGGAAATGTTTGAGGTACGCGCCGACACCGACGGGGTGCTCGCTTCGACGTTACACAACTTGCTCGACCGTCAGGCTTCGCTACGCCGACGTCGGTGGTGAGGATGGAACTTACATAAACCCATAGTCTCGCCTGGTGACGTTGGCGTTAGTCAGACAGACTGCTCTTTTCTTGCGCCGGTGGGTTCACGACGGATTCTGATATAGTGGTGTCACAGGTTTAGTGGCTTAATAATTTGTTCTGAAAGCAATAGTTTGACTGCGTTTTAAACCTTCATGATAAAATCGATGTTTCTTAAATTTAATTAAGCACGTATTATTAGAATTAAGCATGGGGTTGCTGTATTCAGTCATGCGTTACGATTTGGGGATTGTATGGCTCTGAGGCGGAAGGTATGCAGGTGTACTTACTACTTATGTAACAGTGTAAGTTGTAACGTCGTCGTTATATAATACCAGTTGGTATTTTAGTCTAGACCTTATCCTTAGCCTAGGCAGCTTTTTAATGTGACCCAGTTGTGGTTCACAGAGAATGTATGATGTTTGCGCATGTTTTATTAGTACTTATCAATTATATTTGGTTTTCAGTCATTTAGAGTTCAGAATGAATGCAGCAAATATCTAGGGAAAATATGTTAACAGTAGCAGAACATGAATAATATCTTGGTAATCTCACACTTGCCAGGTCCTTATTATTACCTTTTTATCTTGTTGAATTTGTGTGTAGTGTGGAATCATAGCGTGCATGTCAGTAAAGTGCTCAAATGATTATATCTGCATACCATTGCAGCAGCAGCTGACCTATCCAGAATGACGGGAGCAAACAAGAGCGAAATTAACCAGCCACTGTGGAAATTGCGTAACCCGGCACGTGGCCAGAGATCAGGGCAGTCGCGTGTCCCTTCATTCCTCCGCTTTGTCAACCGGACTACACGCCGCGTGAACGTCACATGGATTGACTATGATGGGCGGAGCACGCATTATAAGACTCTCAGTGCAGGATGCTGTGTGGACGTAAACACATTTGTGGGACACCCATGGACATTCCAGGACCGGGACAGTGGGGATACGCTTGTGGTGCAGTCCCAGGCAGTTTACCTACCAGAGGCATGGAACCGGGATAAAGATGGCTGGCCTCCCAGGAGGAGACTTGTCTTCATTTCTCTACCAGGTGAGTACATTCAGTACGACATCATTTTTTCATTTCTACTTTTTTTCTAGTATTAGGCAGCATTGTCATCTGTTAGAGACTGTTACTAGCCTGACAGCAGCCCTGGTGATGTAGGCATCAAAACAGTGCACAGTATGCTAAGAATGTTATGAAACAAAAATAACGTAATTATCTATATATAATTATCGCTATTACCTATTATCTATCTACGGGGGTACCTACCTGACTTTGAAATATATGTTACCTGTTAGGCTGTTACCCACAAGGGATAGGGAATTGGTCACTGCTAGTTATCATTGGGGAAATACACTACAACAGTAGCACAAGTGAGTAAAATGTTTCTGCAAATGTATACTTATACAATGTTTTGTGAACTTAAACCAGAAACTGAACGAAAGCTGCTGCCTGCCAGTTGCAACCAGTTTGGTCTTTGAAACGTTGCACATGGCATCTATATTTATGGTCAGCATATGCAGTAGTAATATGGTTTTGACTAATAATATACCTTATTGAGCTCCCGTAACTAAAGATTCTGCCTCATTCTCCTAATCCAACTGTTGAAATATAACAATCTAATACTTTTTTGGAATCAAAATCTACAATCACTGGGAGCCCAACTTTTGTTACGAATGATGCAAACTTAGCTTTTGGGAGCCATAGAATTGTCAGTGCTGTAGCTTTATGTAGAGACCCATCCACCTGTCATATGGACATGTAAAACACACATTGAACAGGTAGAAATATTACTGGACGGATGGTGCATGGGTAAAAAGAGAACAATAGTCTTCAACATTTTAGATATTGTCAGTTATACTTAGAAAATGGGTGTCACAGGTGTGTTTATAGTATGTTTCAAGTTATAATATTTGAGTAATTTTACACATCTCAACTGTATGTGAATTAATATGCACTTGTCTACCACAACGTTTTGAACTGCAAAAATGTGATTCTGCGTAAAGAACTGATCCGTAAAATTACTACACAAATCAATGCAAGAAAGAACGATTGCTTTCCTAAAAATGTATGTTCTGTTGATGAAAATCTATAGATCTAATAAACATACAATACCAAATAAGTTGCAAATAGGGTGGCATCGTTTGTTGTAGAAATAAGCATACTTGAACATTTATTAGAGTAAGAGACTAAGAGTAAGACAGTAAAAGTAAAAGAAATGTATCTCTTAAGTTAAGTCTTACCTTACTGCTGTATTCCCATTATTGTGTTGCTATGAAATGTTGATTGATCAATCACGGGGTAATAATAAACTAATGTATATATTGATTATAATATATATATATATATATATATATATATATAATTATATATATATTCAATGCATGATATTATCAAACTTGCTTAGATCTTAAAATAAACAAAATAGCATGAGATGATTGTTCATTGCAAATGTTAGATAAACTGGTAATGGCAAGAACACTGTAAACACTACACAGACAATGGCTAATTTGTTATTCACACTTTAGAAAATACCTGCTCAATGAAACATTGCAGGATTAGCCAATTAAGTAAACTATTAATTGGAGGGCCTATAGTTTCCCAACACGCGAAAGGCAGTCTTTCTTATATGCAGGCAGACGATTATAATTGTTATGTACTGCAGGAGTTGTAAATATTATTGAACTCAAAGTATGTTTGTCACAAATCTGGGACAAAACCCCTTCGGACAAAACGCCTTGGACAAACCCCCCTCCATACATAACTCCATGAGGAGTGTTTTTTTGGAGGACATAAGCTCCTTCCAGACATAAACCCCTCGGACAAAACCCCCTCATTATAGATGTGTGTATGCTTTTCTATATAACAAGTTGCAATCGACGTATGAGAAACTCCTCACCTTCTTGCCTGTAGATGATGTCTCTGCTGGCATGGTGTACCACAAAATGGTCACGCCAGATGGGTTAGGACCTCTTGTCAACTACTTCAGTGCTACGTACGTGTCAGGCTCATACTGCCAGGTCCAGATTCCACTTCAACAAGGTGCTGTAGTTAACCATGTGCTGGTGTGCAGGACTCCAGCAATGTTTTCTCCACCTGTGTGGAACGTGCATGTTGCAACAATACGAGGAGAGTCATGAACCAACAACTCATGTGAGAGTTGGAACAATGCATTCAGCCAGCTGATTGGTCATACGCATCCGACTATCTGGAGAGCCATTGACAGTCTGCAAAAAGACTCCCATGGCGGCCACCGTGATGCTGCGAAATGACGGAGGTGAGCGTCCCAAGAAATGAATTCGACAACAAACCAAAGACCTCCAGGACACACTTTTCAACCTGTGTAAGAACTGCCGGGATGGCAGAAAGACCATTTCTCAGACACTAACTGGAATCGGCCACAGCCTTCGGTGGAAATAAACAGTCTGATGAATGGAACTAGAAGGTTGATGTTTGCAATAAAAAAATAAAATAAAGTACTTATTCGTTTAATCACTGATGAGGGGGTTTTGTCCGAGGGGTTTATGTCCGTAAAAGGCTTATGTCTAGAGGGAGTTACCCGGTATGTATGGAGGGGGTTTTGTCTGTGCACTGTTTGTCACACCCATAAATAGGATAGTACGTTTAGATTTGACCAGAGTGCAAGGTTTTGTGCAGGATAACTGTTTTGCCAATCAACAATTTGTTGGTAGGCATTCACATGCTAACTCAGATACAGTACATACATGCCAGTCAAGATGTATGAGATCTTATGACCTAAAATGAACTACAAACACAAAGCATAACTGACAATGTCTATGATTTTTGATGACCTTTTTATTGCCCATCCACCACCCGTCCAGTGCAAACATGGGGTCAAATACAATTGTATTTGAAAGTATTTAAATACTTTTTTCAAACTATTTGTATTTGACCTATAGAAATGGAAAGTATTTGTATTTAAATACTTTCTTAAAGTATTTGAAATTTTCAGATACTTTTTTTCAAATAGTATCAACATTTCTGTTTCATGATCACATATAATGCTTGCCAAACGGATTACCTTCACTGCAAATCACCTTTCACCAAACAAGTTGTTTTCAACCTTCAAAAGACCCATTGATTGCACCTTCATGTGTCTTTCACCCAACAGTGCTAATTACTGAAGACATTTGACTGCAGGTGTTCCCCATGGCCCTGACAGTGACAACAATTTCTGTTTGCGCAGAGCCACATGATGGATTAGCACCTGGAAGTGACCATAGGTCAATATCCCCTTCATTCTTTTGTCAGGCTCCAAGCTGGCACCAGACTATTTTTTTCTCTAGGCTGTCTTTCAAGTTGAACTGTCACACTTCCTCACAAGATCCTAGCAGTCATTAGCACTGTTTCTTCTGAGGGCAACATAGGCATTTTATTATGGATCTCCTGGCTTAACTTAACAAACAAATTATGGCCTTTGCGTCTGTGGATAGAGATTTCAGTTGTCACTGTAATGTAGTCAGCAATAACAATACCCCCTAGCACATGTCTGCCTGTCATTGTGTGAATAAAACACTAATTATGCCTGTAAACTAGATGTCACAATACATGATTTGCTTTTCTTTTACCTATTATAGTAATATATCTTGAAAATGAAAAAGTATTTGAAACACTTTCCAATTATTTGTATTTAAATACTTTTGCATTGTTTTTAAAAGTATTTGTATTTGAATCCCTCAAAAGTATTTGTATTTAAATACATTTCAATGTATTTGACCCGATGTCTGGTCAAGTGATATTCCTACCCATCCAATGACGGTTGAACAGGTCTCTACAAAAAGCTGTGGCAGAATATCTGCATTGTTTGGTTGGTAACCTTATGCAGTGCAGCCACACATATTCACTGTACACTTTCCTTGCATTTGAACCTGTGTCAATAGTCGTTGAGTGCTAAATGATAATTTCCGTGATGTTCCAGTGTATTCGCTGCGAGAGAGATGTCTACAAGTGGTGAAGAAGCTGGTTCCGCAAAACTGCATCGATCTCCTTGATGTTCCACCTGTCTTAAAAGAAGAACTCAGGATTCCACAACATAGTGGTGATGACAGTGGACATGGTTCTGGTCACTCGGATACAAGCTGACCATCGTCAAGCTGATTAGTGTTTTGTCAGTGGCTGACTCAAGAGACAAACAGAGGTGTTAGAGAAGTAGTGGCTTCATTGTTAGGAATCCATTGTGCTCATTTTCATTATAACATTTCAAGTGCTGATACTGTAAGCGTGATCTGACCATGTGGGCGTGGCATTGCCCATATATGGATGTGGGATGACAATTTGCGTGTGGCGTGATCATTAGAGTTTGGCACTGAGTATTTGGCCATATAGGCATGGCACTGACCATGTGGCCGTGGTACTCATCGTGTAGACATGACACTGACCATGAAAGTGTTGTGCTGATCATGTGAGTGTGGCACTGGCAATATGGGTGTGGCACTGGCAATGTGGGTGTGGCACTGGCAATATCGGTGTGACACTGGTAATGTGGGTGTGGCACTGGCAATGCGGGTGTGGCACTGGTAATGTGGGTGTGGCACTGGCAATGTCGGTGTGACACTGGTAATGTGGGTGTGGCACTGGCAATGTGGGTGTGGCACTGGTAATGTGGGTGTGGCACTAACAATATAGGCATGGCAAAGACCATGCAAGCATTGCTCTGAAATCAAGGGAATAAGACCAGTGTAGCATGTTCATGTCAGAGCCAAAACATACAAACTAGGGGAGAAAGGTAGTTCTGTCGCCCTGGTAGAAAGTATTTCTGCTGCATGGTTACTGCCCTGAAGGCAGAAACATGCCAACCTTGATAAAGACATGCACTACATGACATGCACTACTCAGTGACTTCAACAAGAGCATTATTGTCTCTACCAAAAAAAACACTGCCAGGTGGATTGATGTAAAAGTTACATGAATTATTGTGACTAAATTCTTAAAATGATAATTGTGTAGTGCATCCTAAAACTTAATTTTTAATCAAATTAATATTATTGTCTGATAACACCACTGAAAGTTATATTTCAACTAGCTGTGTTGAGCTGAGTGATATCTAGACGCATGTGAAGTGGTTGACAGAATATAAAATAATAATATGCAATATCGAAAATATTGCATAGTAATTCGTGATTCACATAGAGCTAAGAAAACATTGTAGCAAATACTGAGAACATACTGGTAGATTGTATATACAGTGAAGTCATGTTCAGTTCACATGCTGAGCTCATTGCTCATAACCGGAAGGTTTGCTGGTTTTACACCATTGAAATACAATCGGATTGTTGCCACGATGCCGACGGCAGAGCAGAAGCCAGAAACAGAATACACAACAAACGAACTCGGCAATGCAGTTGTTACGTTAAACTTCTTGTTTGGCAACAAATTGTTTCAAGATACACAAGACAGACATGAGAACTTCGGAAAACAAATGACAGTTATTACAGTTTTATTGTTAGTCGTAGCCCCCATTTCCCCCCGGCGACAGAAATTCGAGGTCCACGACCGACCGCGTTATGTCCAATTCGCGTTATAGCGCATCGCGTTTTGAAGAGGCGCGACTGTAATTTTCATGCAGAACAAAAAACATGTTTGCACAAACAAGTTAGCATGGGAGGGATCTTTAATATAAATTTATCTATTACCAGTTCTATATCTATGTTGAGCAGTGCCTACCATGATGTACCAAATATTAATTTAATTTAAACGAACAGGTGCTATCATCATAGATGTCAGAATATCTTGGAGGTTAGCTTTTAATACATGTTCATCTGATCCGAAACTTCCTCCTAACCGCCATTACTACAAATGACAACACATGCAAGCCCGCAACTTGTGTTCACGCGATAACGCATCACAGCCATGCCTACACTACAGCGGTTTTGAAAAGCCTCACGGTCGATGTAAGGGCACTTACTACTTTTATTTCAAAAACCGACATGGAACGCGAAAAATTCTTTGGGCGGTCAGTACGCTATAAAAGGTATAATTTATATTGTATAACGTGATTTTGCAATAAAAAGCCACAAAGAATTTATGTCCCTATTAGAGCAATGTAAATATGATTCATGTCAACTGACAAAGTCCACTTGCCTCTTTCTGTTGAAATAAGTTTCTTTAGTCTAGACCATTGGAATCTGGTCTACCAATGTGTGATGCATATGAAGAACAAATAAAAGTAGTTATTTTGCGATTGTTACTATGTGTATGTAACTAATAACTGCTGCTTACAACGCTATACCTGGGAACAGTAGAAATTAAATGGTTATTTAAAGACGTTTAAGTTCAAAATAATGTAGAGGAGATAATAGTGTCCCTTTTGATGTTACCCCAAGGATAGATGTAAACAATTAAATAATAGTAATACGACTGACACTGGACATCTTTGTAGTAGCAGTTATTGCAGATTATTGTGCTGTCATTGCCTTTTAAGTTGTATGCCAAGCGTAAATGTTGTGCAAACACTGTTTCGGCTGAACACGTAAGACCATAACTGTTTTGCTATTGCCAATATTGTCTCATTTGTAAAACATTGGTGTTTTCTGTTATGTTTATTTTTAATAAAACAATGCAGTGCTCGTGTTTAGTTCTTACTGTGTGAAGTTTATAATATAACAGGATGTCCCCACGAACCAGTGAACACTGCTGATTATATAATTATAGATCCTGATAAAAGGTAGGGCTCCACACGTCACATGGATTGAATAAGTACCAGCTACAGAGTAGATCGAGGAGGTAGATGCGATTATTGTAATACACAATACGATGCAACCATTCTTGAGTATGGGCAAATGGATAATTACATTAGGATTCTCTGGTCTGGTGTCCTCGTTTGTATTTGATGTGGGTGTGGGCGTCTTTCCTGTTTTCACCGGTGGTACATGCAGTTATGATTGCGGGAATCGGTTACTAGGAAAATGGTACAACTGATTGAACTGATTTGCTTATAAGTTGCGTAGGATATAACATGTGAAGGGTAATGTAGTCAATTACCACTTCAATGACATGTAATATATGACGCATTTTTGTATGAAGTGAGCTCTGTGCGAGTCGGCCGAATGATCCGCCAGCGTGGTGCGACATAAATCGAACGGGCCGGACCTTGCGAGCGAAGCCGTCAAGGCGGTAATAGCGGACAGCATGAGCAATTCAAGTATAAAATTCACATACTATAAAAGGAGAGTTTTACTGTAGTTAAAATATACTTATTATACGTAATAAAACATTGGGCAAAACGTATGGGGTTGGGCCACTGCGAGCGTAGCCGCATTATGGATCGGGGGAGGGGCTAATCGAAATCGCGAGGACTTTGTGAAAATACACAAATACTATTATTTCACTTCTCAAAACGCTAGTAGTAGTTCAGCTATCTCATAACTGCACAGTAAGTACGTTAACGAATTCACGTGTATATTTGGAATTTTTTATGTGGCAAGTTTTTATGACTATAATTATGAGTATCGATGTTGATAGTTGACGTACAGGTATCTTAGGTATACATACATGCATATTGTGTCATAATTATAACAAGTCCACCTTATGAAAACAAATGATTACATAACTACGTACTACAACGGTTTAATTCCTATGTGGCCATTAATGTATCAATCCACCACTGCGCAAATGAAATAGTTTTAAAATGCAGTAAATTACGTGGTGATTCAACACGCGCTTGTAAAAATCCTTTTGAGTGGGCGGAGCTTAACATGTAAACATTATGTGTTACGCCCACCAGCTGCTTCTGAACCTGTCTGAACTCGTATTCGAACGGAATTGTGGGATCTTATGACATCACTCGTTAAAGGTCATTTGCATATTCTATGATCTCGACATCGTAGTTCGCCATTTTGGATTAGAAAAGGAGTTGGTTCGTGATACAGAACTATCCGTTAAAATCCGAAACCATCCGTTAACGGAGAATCTTTACAACGATCTAAATTGATCTTCTCTCTTCACCCACCAGAACGGACCGGAGTAAGTGTTATTTCATAATCAGTATATATGCGCAATTATCAACTTCATCCGGGTTGTCCTTCTACGGAAAGCTTTGTGTGTCTGAACGGGTTCGACGCTGACTAGTCTGCGTTACCGAAATTATATGATGTTTTATGCTTTCCAGTAAGGCCTAATGTATATAAATACCTCAGTGGGGTAGTATCTGAATATAAGCTGTCGATCTGTGGGTTTCGATTTCTCACAAGTGACAGTAGTACTACAATAAACGAAAGCCTAGAATAAACGTCACTTGATATTTTCAGTACCGAGAATCAGAATGGCTTCACTTTTCTTTCTAGTTTCACATTTAATTAAGAACTAATTTGAGCGTAGAGTATTTGTTCACATATCCAAGATATACCAATCTATGTGTGACTGTAACTTTATTCGAACATAGTAAAATGTCGAAGTAATTCAGTTGCTACCACGCATGTCATGACATTGCTTGGGATTAGCTAGACTAGCATCAAGCTAGCGAGTAGGCCTAGTAGTTTCTTTTTTGGAGTTGTCTATGGTTATCACAATCGATATCTATGTGTGGCGTTACAAAATAATGTTCCAATGAAACTATTAGTAAGTATATCAAAATGCTAAAGCAGTTTCGAGGAAATTCGAGTGACATTCCATATTCGTCCCATCCTTAGTCTACATCATTGCTTTATGATTCGATTTATGATTTTTATTTTGTGAAAGGTTAAAAAAGTGACAAAAAGATATCAGTGGTTTCGTGCTGGGCCTTCCGATTGTAAAAGAGAACGCATCTAACAAGCGCATCTACCAATTGAGCCATGGTAACAATTGGGAATCTACTCTCGTATTTAAAGTGTTAGGCCCTACGTTAAATATACTACTCCTCCTTTACATACACCAGCATACTAATGATTATTTATGGATTACACAACATTTATTTCTGATGTTAACTACATACTATCTGTTTGAATTTCTCAGTCATTGATTTTGTGTGTGTTGCTTTATGGACAAGTAGCTATATTACCTATATAACAGCATGTAGTATATTGTTTCAAGCAATACGTCTTTTTAGTTCCTTAACAGTAACATGATTTATTAATAATTGTAATATTAATGCAAATATTACAATTATTATTGGAATGAGATAAATGTTATTTACAACAAAACATTTACAAGACCAATTAACAACTAATAAATGTAATGTAATTTTTTTACAGATTACACGGGCCGTTCATAGGGTAGCCTAGAAAAAACGTCAATGATCCTGTTTGCACAATGTCCGCATTCTCGGGGATAGGCAGCAAGGGTGAAAAGAACGCGAAGGGCAAGTTCACAACGATAAATATTAATAGTATCTACAGAGGAACAAGCGTAGCACCACAGAAGACTACAGGTTGGTGTGTTTGAAATTATTATCAGTGGATATTCATTTATGAATTACTAAATTTACTATGTATATTAACCCTGCAGGTGACGTTGTTTATGAATACCGTCAAGCATTTGGTCAAAATATCGAAACTTGAGATACTCCGAAGGAAACTTGAAACGGGTCAACTGTTGTTTACAGCTCCGACATGTTTTCAACTTTGTTTTCATTGAGTTACATTTGAAACCACGGTTCTGATTGACTGAATCAACTGAGCCCACGTTACTTAATTTTTGGCAGTTTGGCCAATCGGAGTTTTCTTTTCATAACCGCACTTTGAATGGATTCGTAAATTCGTTCATCAGAAATTTTCAGGACGTAGCAAAATATAAATGGTAAATACATCACGTTTTGTAAACTCGGTTGTGCAAAATCTTTAGCTGAATCTGCGCAAGAAGGAATATACGCAATCTAGAAAAATCTGTTAGGTTTCCAGTTGTACCAAATGTTCGTGTGACAGTTACATGTGATGGAAATGAAAATTGTTACAACAGAAACAGCTGCCGTTGGGCCAATTTTCGGCCCCTCGTCACCTGCAGGGTTAAAATGTCCCAAGGCATTTGACATTTTACAGATAAAAAATATAACTAGGTATATTACTAGGTACTCCAAACCAACGTCATGCATATGCATTCAACAGTGTGGATTATTCTGCCAACATCCATTCGCCTCGTGCATTATTGAAAGAATAGAAAGAATACATACAAAAGAATTTGAAAATGGCAAAAACACATTTTTTTTAAATGTCCTTTCATCTGACGTGTCTTTTAATGTTCTACCCCCGCATTAATGAAAAGAGCTCCTTTTCCTGATTCCAATGATATGTGAATTACCTTTCTAGCTTGACTAGGAGCAAAGAGATATACTCGTCTTTACATTTTTTAAATGGCATGTTGGGAAATAATTATAATTGGCCATTTTCAATATTTTTGCAAGTAGTTACTGCCTACCAATTTGCAAAAAAATAGCCTTAGAGTAAATACAATATACTTAATTTTACAAGAAAAATTTATGTTAAATCAAAGCTGGTTTTTGTCTGTGACCTACCAAACTAGAAACAAAACTAGAACAATTCATGCAATTTAATCCAAGGACGTAACAAGCCGGAAAATAGTCAAAATCTTAAAAAATCATAACTTCTAATCAAAATAAAAAGTTCTTTAATGATTATGATAGAATAAGCATGAATGTCACGTTTAAAAAGTCAGTTTGGAGTACCTAATAATTGTCACTCTGTTGTTACAGTTCTTGTATTTGTCTCATAGTAGTACTAGTGCCAAATGCCAATGCATTTGTACTTTTTCAGTTTCTACTCGCCAACATGGACTACAAAGCTTGGGAAAAGTGGCAAGCGTTCGGCGCATGCCACCACCCGCTCATTTACCAAGTTTGAAGAGTGAGAACAGCGGAAACGATCCAAACGTTAACTTGGTACCAACAGGAGGATCAGGTAATGCAACAGATCCTATGATTATCGGCACATTTTGAGTATATTTTCTGATCCACATTCATATTGATCTGGGAACAGCAATATGTTTTACAAGAGGCTGTTTAGTTTTTAATGAAATAATTTGTCCACATAAGATTTGGTCAAAGAATGCTTACACTATCAATTCGTGAACACAGTGGAAATCAGAATTTTTTTTCAAGAAGCATATTATCTTCTATATCTCTTAGTCTTCGTTGGGGTATTAAAATGTCTGGTGAGATAAGGTTCTTGTGAGATAAAACAATGTCATGTTTCACATAGCAAAAGACCAAGTGAGTGTTGAACTATGGTACCTGTCTTATACCTGTGGGGCCGAGCAAGTGTCCATACATCGTAGAGGTACAAGAATTACAGAAATTGTTTTTGAACATATTTACAATCTTTATTCACATCCACCACACCAGTACCCACAACATACAGGTACTGTATATACATACATATCACTGAAGAAAGAACTAAAAGGCAAACCATGTCACCTTGTCCCCACATCTCACTGAACAGTGAAACGTCTGTGATCGACTTCTGTTTGGCAAAAGCAGCCTGCTTAATGCAGTGGTCTTGCACGAGGCTCTGCACCATCGTGTCTGCTTCCAACATTGGTTTCCAGTGCGCATGGCATAGTTCACACGTTCGCTAACACATCTGAGAGTCTCCTTGTTCGTCAACACTGGTGGATGCTCAGTCTGGCACGTCTCCTCTTGCCTTGGCAATGAGGACAGACTCCCAGTCAGTACTGGCCCCATCAGAGGTGCTGGTGGCATTGGCCATCGACACAAAGTCAGCCCAGGACACAACACCTAACAACTTGTCGTAGACTGGTCCTTCTGGTTGCTGCACCAGAAACTCCTCCGAGTCATGTCTCCAAGCCATGGCCGCATTTGGCGAAACACTTTGTGATGGTCCAAATGCAGCCATCAAATCGCATCAAGAATGTCCACACACTTGCTGAGTTTAGTGGCTGTCTATCAGGCGCTTGTGGTGATCACCATGAACAACCAACGACCGATCTGACAGGACACAGTAATACAGCCCTGTTTCATCTGCGTTGTAAATGTCTGCTGGGAGATAACCAGCAGTCAGCTCCAGCACATGCATTGTCCAATCAGCGACCACGTCCTTTGGCACCTCAGCTGCCTCGCCACACAGTGCCACCCACTTAACACTGCCGTCTGCCAGGCAGTACAGAAATTGTTTTGCATTTGACAGCATTTTTCCCTACCCAAGCCCCAAAATGGCTTTTCAAATTGGCTAAAAAAAAAAAAGGCCCCTGTCATTTACATTACTTTTAAAAAAGTGAAAGTTGTGAAGTTTCAAAAACCCTACTTTAAAGCAGGGGTTCCAAGGTTACCATCGTGTTCTTCCAACATTGGTTTTGGGATTTGCAACCCAAAATTAGAGGTTTTCCACATGTGGTGCTAGCCACGCCCTCTTACCTTGGAATGAGGACAATCCAAATATACTGGCACCCCTGGTTTAATGGTGGAATTCCAAAAGATTAAAATCAGCCCAGGACACAACACCTAACAACTTGTCGTAGACTGGTCCTTCTGGTTGCTGCACCAGAAACTCCTCCGAGTCATGTCTCCAAGCCATGGCCGCATTTGGCGAAACACTTTGTGATGGTCCAAATGCAGCCATCAAATCGCATCAAGAATGTCCACACACTTGCTGAGTTTAGTGGCTGTCTGTGCAACATCCATCTCCAACAGGTCATGTTGCATCACGGCAGCATCAGGCGCTGACAAATGTTTAAAATAAGCCCTGCAGCCAACAAGTGCCAAGTTTAAAATAATGATTCGTTCATATGGTGACATACTTGGATCAGTTTTCTACTGGCTGCTCCATGCGGCACAAAACCACTCCCACGCCAACAGATTTTAGTCGTCGTAGATGGTTTTGTGCCACTTTATGTACTTTAGGTCAGTTCAACCTGACTCTGCTTTAGCAGTGGCATAATAATAAACAAAATGCTGTCCTCGTTCAATAGGTGCCCGCTGATCTAAGGGACATGAAAAACGGTCTGGACCTCGGAAGTGTCTGTACATTGTAGGTGGCCGCTTATCTTGGGGGCCGCTGTAGACAGGTGCCACTGTAGCATGTGTACTTGAACACAAGTATTTACTGATGTGTCTGTGATTGCCACCAGGATGGGGCAACAAGGAGGAGAAGAGTGCAGAGAATGCTGGAAGTCAGCCGCAACAGTCGCAGCCGCAGCAGGCTACCACACAATCACAAGGGCAATCACAGAAGGTAAATCAGCCGTTTATTTGCTCAGTCCGCAAAATAGTTTTGTTAGCTCAACATTTTTGTTACGATGCTTCCACTCTTTGGTTCTTCTGTTTACTATATTTTGCATGTAAGGCTTCATAGATTGTGTTCACATTTTACATATGTTTCTCCATGACTAAAGCTTTATGCAGTTTTGACGAAATTGGTTTGGATTGTGTCGTTGCTAAATGTTGTAAATTTACCGCAAGGCGTGAATTTAGTCAGAGAAAGAAATGGAAAGCCCCACAACTGTGGGATGCATGTGCAAAATGGGATTTTTCAGTGGCAAAACGGCGTGTTTCGTTGGAAATGTAGCCGTGCATAAACACTGTACGCGACAGCTTGGCCTTGCTTGAGCTATAATAATAGTGGAAGAATGATAATTATATCTACTTCAGTAATCATTGAGGACCGCAAACATTTTGCTATCCTTTCTCATAATGGCAGCCATTTTGTTTTGGTTACCATGGCAACGGTGGGTTCAAGTGAAATGTTCCCACATTTTTTCCCCCAATTACCTACCCTTTCTCACTGGGTAGATAAGCTTGCCATAATTATTAAATAAAAAATACCCTATTTAGCTGTCTTATGGCCTTACTTTGGCATTTATAGTAATGATGCAAATTACATTTCTAAAATTCAAAATTGTGCAGGTGTAATTCATTTCTGACATTGCTTGTTATGCATGCAAAAGCATTGGGTGATAAACAAACACTTTTATATATTGTTTTTGCCTGTTTACAATCACTATTGTTCACATTATTATAGTGTAAACTTTGACGGCCGTTTACAGGAAATCATATTTTCGGCCACATAAATCAACAACACTTCTGGAAGTAAACAAGATACACTAATCTATTGCTGTGTTTTCCTTTATATTCTCTACAATCTGTAAAAAACATTTTGGTTTTATATTTGTAGCAGTCGATAAAAAAAGTATTCAAAAATGTCGCATTTTGAAGGGGGTAATTTAAAATAAAATACAAATATTTTAAAAACTTCATTCCTTGCACAAGTTCATTCAATCTATTGCTTCAGTTCACTCAGCTGTATGATTGAGAATATGGCTATAGACAGTGTTGGATATTTATGATGCGGCACGCCAAAACCAGGCGCTTTTAGCAAGGCGCTGTTTTGTGCTAAACCCTAATTAGTCGGCCGAGTCAAAATGTCGAAAGTGGGTTACGTAGAATTAGCCGGCTAAATCATTCCTGAAATCTAGATTTTTGCAGTTCTGAAGTCCCATAGCACATATCTAATTAGTGCAAGAGTGTTATATCTGCACTGCCAGGCCAATTGTCTATAGAGCCCAATTAAAAAAAGTTATCTACAGAGGAGTGGAATCACTCCATGCAACAAGGTTGTATCTGACACTAACAACCTTGTTGCCTGGGACACTGTCAGCCACCATGCTGTGGATATGTCCTAGCAGTCCATCAGGTACTAATAAGCATAACTAACAAACAAACCAAGTAAACAATACTGACAAAAATTTATGTAGCTCACATCCCCCATTACACCAAGAGTTCTTTATAAATTATAATCACTGATTATACAATATGCTTAACGGAACTCCACAGATATTCCAGCCAGTCTAGACTCCAAATGATCAGTTTTAATTAACACAAACTGACACCCTGCATGTCTTGTAACTGTATATAATGTACTTTTGGTCAAATTAATTATTCTTATTCTGTATAATGTACTTTTGGTCAAATTAATTATTCTCATTCTGTATACTGCCTTCTACATCTAAACTAACGTAACTATATTGTGTAAGCCATCCAGCAGTGGTGTCATGTTTTCTGCCAAATATGCTGGAAGAAAGGTATTTACTTAAATATTGTTAATAAATAACATGTGTTTATACATGGAGAGGCTAATTACAAAGTGATCAGGCTTATCTTGCTTATCACAATGGTAAGGCATACTGTTGGTTTAAGCCCTGACCACCTGCAAGTGACACCTGCTCTCAATTAACATAGTTTATCCATCTATAAACAACCTTTGTTGCCGAGGTAATGAAAATGGTCGCTGACTGCATAAGCTCGCGTGCGATGTTGTAAAGAAGGCCAGAATAAACAAATAATTGTTGTCTATCACGCTACGTCTGTCTTGACTATATGAATCTGTCTATGCCAGTAGAGTAGTCGAGATGGCCTGATAGGGCTACACTACAGAGTATACTACAAACTGTAACACTAATGCCTCGGGGAATTATGTTTCAGTGTCAGTCTACTAGTCAGAACAATTTGTTTAGTTCAAGCTTAGCCTTTTTATGAAAGTGTTTCTCCTGTTCAATTTTATTTCCTCTTCCAAATGCAACAAATAGATTGGTTTGCTTGTTGTTTCAGAATCAGATACCACAAACGGGCAGTATAAAAGTGGGCAGTACAAGTGGACCGGCAGTGACCACAGCTACTGGGGCAACAGTAGCTGGGGTGAGCAGCAGTGGCAGCACTTTGGCAGCGGCTACAAGCAACAGCAGCATCACAGGGGCAGCGGGCAACAGCGTTGGGGCAGGAAAATCATGGAGCAGCGTCACGAGTGGCAACAAAAATACAGGTGAGTTGGGAGGACAGGGAACTGTGGGAGATGTGTGTCATGTCTAGGAACTCATTCACTGGGTTTTTGGAAGTTGTGTACGTTTTTGGGTTCAACAATATTCAGCTGCCTTCATAAGACCAGCAGGCATCTAACAGTTGGGAATCTGGTGAAGAAATGTAGCAAAAAAGGTAATAGTTACTCTAAAAAATGGGGGTAAACAAGTGTTACTTCATACATTTGTAAACCATGTCTAATTTTGTTGATTGTGCAATGATAGGTAGTAATGATTCACTTCATTGAACTGTTGTGTGGACACCAGCATTATATAAATCATGTTGTTTTCCTGTAGGAGGATTTGTAGGTCAACAATCACCATTCTTTCAAGAAGAATTTCCCCAACTGGCTTCTGGTGGTGGCGACGAAAAGTCCCCCCAGCAAAAGAAAGAGGAAGAAAGCAAAGAATCACAATATGGGCCAGGGCCAAGTTTAAGACCACAGAGTAAGTAGATGTAATGCATATGTATAAATGAGTTGTGGATGTAATACTGTGTCCCAGTGATGGTGACATGGTGTTTGAATGAACAGTTGACAGGTCAGCATAATAGTAACATGCAAGGCATTTTGAGCAGTCCTAGCTATGGGCTACATGCCATTCTGTATTAATTATGATGTCTGTTTTCAATAGATGTGCCTGATGATGTTGCCATCCTGTGTTATACTTGCGCTGAATCATAGCTGTGTCTCAGATACTATATCATCCATGCGTTGTACTTGCACTGTCATGTTTGCGTGTCCGTGTCTGATATCATGTCGGTGCATCATCTCTGTTTCAGATGTCGGAAGCTGGCGGGAAGGTGGCGGACGAGCAGCGGCTCAGCAACAGGTGCCCGAGGGAGAGCGCGATGCTACACAGAATGGATCAGTGATGTCCGGTGGCGGCAGTGGCACATCCGAACAGCAGCAGCCGCCACAGCCAGGGATGCGACCAACGGGCCAGGGACCGCCTTTCCCCGTTGGACCAGGGCGGCCCATGATGCCCCCCTACAGAGGCATGATGCCACCTCAATATGTGAGTACTTGAGCTCTCCTGTCTACAGTTATGACTTCCAGTGAGTGGGCTGAAAAATTGATGTTTGGCAGCTTTATACAAAGTATGATTCCATTGAAAAGTTGTAAAATGTAAACATTTGTGTTGTCAACTGTGCAAAATAGGAATTAAGTATTTGCAAGAAAAGATAAGTAATTGCTGTAAACGATTATTTGTTATTATTTGTAAGATATATTATGATTGTTTTTGTGGCAAATTATTCGGTAGTATGTGAATCAGCTAATTTATATTTGTGTTTTCCAGATGTATGGCAGAGCTGGCTTTCCCGCATATCCACCAAACTACCACCCAGGAATGCCAAGGCCACCATTTCCTTTCCCAGAAAGGTAAGGTTTTCTTTCGAAACACAAATGAATTAGAACTACACTGTATGCAGAATTTCACTTTTCCAATGAACCAGTTTTATTTAATAAATTACTTTGGTTACGATAACTAACCAGTATAACTTGTCAGGAGTTGATGGCAGTTTATGTGATGCTTGCTGCTGCTGCTGCAGATTCCGTGGGCCGATGCCAATGCCGCCCCAGTCACAACAGCGCCCCATGGGGGTGGGCAAGGAGGACCCGATGTTCCAGCGGCCATCAGTTGTCAAGGACCAGGATCTAAAGGAGTTTGACAAGTTGCTCAAGACTGACATGCCCGATGGGGGCTGGGCTCGAGCACAAGGCGAGATTGACTACAGGTAACTGATGGATGAGATCTTGCTCATGTCTTGATTTAATACAAGATGGGAACCACAACAGTTCGTTTATTCCACCCTCACCAAGACAATATTGGGGCCTTATTTTTCGAGCACCTTCTTCTGTTTTTCACATGGTTGTCTCTATAAATGTGCATAGCTTCACTTCAACAGTTTATAGCAGGTGTTGACATTGTTATTTGGTGTATGTTGTAGATAGTTTCATAGTATGTTTGTAATTTCAGTGAGAAACTCGTGTTCAGTGATGATGAAGAGTCTCTGCCTTCGAATGACAACAAGTAAGTACACCAATGGTGACTCCTACATCTGCTGATAGTGAGAAAATAAAATTCAAGTGACAACGTGTAAGATGGCAGTGGTTTATTTTGTTTTGAACATGTTGCAGTAAATCACTATGGTAAAACGACAAGTCGGTAAGATTTTCTTAAATCTTCAGTTGAAATGGAGCAGTTACTGTCTGTGTGTGTACGCATTGAAGCTACATGTCTTCATTCCATGTGCATTGCAAGTCGTTCTTGCTATTGGGGATCTACAGACAGCAGTACATCATGTTGGTGATGTTTCAGGCACGAGAGGGAGAGGGAGAGGGACGGACGCCGACCTCCAGAGAGACGCACCAGTAGCGACCAGGCTCCAGACGACACCCGCAGCACAGACAAGGAGGAGGAGCGGGAGAGGCCAGACTTTGACAGGCAGCGGGTATGTTTTCCTTTGCCTAACACCTGATTTATGCCATTGTAATAAAGCAAGCATTTTATGTTTTGAGTTGTCATTGTTTAACTGATTGAGTTTATTTAGGGAAGCAAGAAAAGGTGCTTCTGCTAGGAGGTGATGTAATTATGTTGTCATGGAAAGTATCATAATTGAAAAATGCTGTGGTGACCAGTTACAGGGATGATCTTGGTAAAATGTAACTTATTCGCTACTGGAATTTGGCAGCTTGTAATTATACTGAATGCCAATGTGTTTTTATCCAGTATGCGTGAGATAGCACAACTGACATACAAATTATATATGTGAAATGGCAGCAGACAGACTTCCAGTGCAGGCAGGTAATGTGATGTGTGTTTGCAGATGGAGAGAGGCATGCCTATGCGTGAGGCATGGGGTCCTGGGCAGTACGGAGGCAGACCTGTACCAATGGATGTATGTCATTCATCTACACTTTACATATTCTCTACTTTCTCTATAGCTGTGCACAGCTGTTGTGACTGGACAAACATTTTAGTTAAAATGTAATAAAAAGCTTGCATTTTGAACTGCTAGATGACGAATCCTCTAATTCCGGGCATCTTGGGATCACTGTTGACTTAGGTATAAGGTCATATATATCTTGCGTTTGTAGAACATGATGACACAGAATTTACTGCGATGCTGCACATTGACATTCTGGGAAACATGCTATATCTGCATCTATATATTGCTAAGTAACTTTGGTGATACGAATAGTCATTTATGAACATTTCTTCTCGTTAAATGTTGACTACCAGATAAGCTGAAATAGTCCGCCTAAGCAGTGCTTTTCCAGTGTCTTTTGTATTTCTTCCTAATGCTTAAACTTCTAGGTATTTTTCACTTGCATTTTCCTGTTTGTGTTATAGCAACGCCACTGGCGGATGCCGTTTGATCACCGCGGTGCTCCGATGGGCTATCCAGCGCCACCTGGTGTTAGAATGCCACCTCCAAGCCAGGTGTGATGTTTTTCTTTCTTTTTGCCAATTGGATTTCAGGATTGTTCAGTGCAAATGCGTCGTGTGATAAGCAGGAAGAAGCCATCTGTTACCTTATGTTGATCTGTGGCAATGTTTACTTTGCGAATTCCTACAACTTGCTCAAAACAAGCCTAAGCTGCATGGGCTAGAATGACCACAGCGTGATAACACTGTGTTGTGTTGACAGAGGCCCCCGAGTGGTTATGGTCCAGCGATCCCGACTGGAGCACGTCTGGCCGAGGGAGACGATGAGGAGATGTGGAGACAGAGGCGTCAGCAGCAGAGTGAGCAGATGTCTGCCGCTGTGGAGCGTGCCCTCATGAGACGTGAGGAGGAGAAACAGGAGTCGGACAGACCCCCATCCGCAGGAGACAAACTCAAGCCAGGCGACGACAAGGCCAAGTCTAAGGTAAGCTATCTAGAACTTTATTGTCGAAACACTTGAATAATAAATATGAAATTATTAAAGCTTACATTCTTACTAAAACTACTTTATTACAATAATCTGAAAATAATAACATTGTACAAATAAAATTTTGTTATGTTTGATGTTCAGGAGTAAGTTTACAAATTAAAACATGTTGAGGTGTTGAGCTGCATTGTGACATGTTTGTTTGTTGCTCCAGGACGGTGAGAAGGATGAAACGTCTGACACGGAGCATAGGCGCAGTCGCACGGCCAGTGACAGCAGTGACAAAGACCGCCGCAGAGACCCCAAGTATGGCAGTGGACCGGTGAGTCTTCTCAAACGTGACTAATATCTGATATGGCCGTCACAGATGTAAAGATGTGTTCTGCATCATATTTCTGACCCATAAAACGAATGGCAGTGTTGTTTAGGCAAGAATGGTGAAGGAAAGGTTTAACTGGCTAGTGCATATTTAACTGGCTAGTGCATATTTAACTGGTGAGTGTGTGCAACTAAATGGGAGACCCTGGTCTCTCATTTAGTTGTGCCTATAACTGCCTATTTTGTTCTACCTATAGAATGTTCTCTTCAGGACAATTGGTCATGTCCAAGTGTGTACCACTGTTTGGAATTTATGTGAAGAATCGTTTTATTGTGTTTGCCTGGGGCATACTCTTCATTCTGACTAGATTTCATATACAAAAACTTCTTTGATTAGTTTTGGCAGATGTTATCAGGCTACAAATATGATGACACACATGATTAGCACTATGAAATCAGACTGATACTAATCCATTACGATGAGTTGTCATGTTTATGATGTAGTAGCTGTGTCCGGTGTATGTAATGTCATTGCTGTGTTGCAGGGGGTTGGGAGAAAGCAGAATCTGCCTCCACGACTTCAGCGCCAACAAGAGCAGCAGAAGCAGCAACAACAGCAGCAGCAACAGCAGCAGCGTCCCCTGTCACCTCAAGCGGGTGGCCCCTTGCCCACACAGCAGCAGCAGGCTGGTCCTGGTGCTGGCATGAGGCAGGGCCCATACCCATGGCCACCTTATGGTGGGCCACAGCCCTGGCCTGGCATGCCTCCAATGCACCATCCCATGCCATGGGACATGCGGATGGCAGGGGGAAGACCTCCCATGGACATTCCATCAGGCAGTGGTGAGTTGAATGGAATCGCTTCAAGTCACTCATAAGCTGCCACTTGTAATACGAGTGCTCTCAGACAGCCACACATTGTGTGCTTTAGGCATACTAAATGCTTCTCTCTTATAGTTGTAGGTTTTCATTGCCAGTAGAGTTGATCCGTGCATGCAACTCTCCCCCATTGGCTCTTATGTTCTCCTCATTGGCTGTTACGTTGTGTCTGTTTAGTCACATGTGGCGTCACCTTGACATTTACCAGTCTTGTGTACATTGCTCATGTTGGGTTCTCTCCCTCCCCCCATGCTTCCAGTTTCTCCCTCTGTCTTCCTGGTCGTGGGATGCATGGGCCAGTGGTTCCACTCGTTCTCTTGTAGCCAGTCTCATGCATGCAGTGCTGGTGTCACGTCGTGCATGCCTGCCTGCCATCCCAACATAGTGTAGTCGGGCGGCCATTTGCTCCACGTAACGATACCGTGCGTGTCTCTTGAAGGCATGCCCATGCATCCGCCACGACTGAGGAGGGTGCGCACTCACAGCGGCGACAGTCATGACGGTGATCAGAGGCCAGATATCTTATTTGATCCCCGTGGCTGGCATGACCGGCCCCCCTATGGATCAATGCCAGGTAAACATCTGCGCTCCGTGTGTCGTGTCCCTCCTAATTTTTGAGGGGTGGCCACGTTTGACCCCCTCTAACATTCTGTGGCTGGTCTTGTGTATTCGTTGTGTCGGTTATGGCCTTGGTGTTGCATGAGGCACACGTCTGATTGTTTGTTTCTTTCTGGCAGGGTGGGAGGAGCACATGAGACGGGGTGGGCCGCCACCGCCCCCACACGGTTACTATGGATACCCTCCAGACTACGACCGCAGAGAATACGAACGGTATGTCATCTACTCAATGTACTGTTTCGGTCTTCTTCACGTCCTTCTTTTATTTTTGTTGTAGAGAGTGTTTACCATTTGGTTTCGATTTGTGGTTGAGCATGGTTTCCGTGGCGCTGAATTAGAAGTAACATGTTGGTTAGAATTAAAGAAAAGACTTCAAACCTAAGCCATTATTTCCAATTCTCATGACTTGCTGAATGTTTCAGTGGTTATGACCAACGTCGCTATGACAGCTATGATTATGACGATGAGCATGACACTGAGAAGGGTGATGGAGGCGAGCGAGATGGCAAGGTGCCCCATGAGAATGAGCGCCCCATGTCTGCGTCACCCCACGACTATGACCACCGACAGGCGCCCTTCCAGAAAGACACATCTGATGAGATGGGTGACCTGGACCGCCCTGCCACTAGTCGGGAAGACATGAGGAAGGAGATGGAGGCAAAGCGGGAAGACGGCAGGTACACAATTTCATTGTCCAGTCATAAAGTAAGAATTAACTCTCGGGAATATGGTGACCTTGATATCCCCTGGTTCTACTGCTGCAATATTCCACCAGAAAAGTGCCATGGAACATTGATTATTGAGTATTGAAGCAGTGCAGTTAAAAGGATGAGGTGTCCGCATCTAGTCAGTTTGCACCGTTAATCTGACTGTATATAAAGAAGATAATTGGACTGAATATAAAGAAGAAAATTGCAGGAAATACCTTGATACCACACATTTCTAGTTGCCTGCTTTTTCACTGAAATAATTGGGTTTTGAAATGAGTGTTCTGTTACCATAACAATGCATATACTTCGGTGAGACCGTCGTCATTCAGCATCCTCTGGTTCCTTAGGGAGAAGCGAGGTCCCCAGGGGAGAGACAACCGTGAGACGCGATACCGCAATGCCAGTCATGGTGGCCACGATGACCGGCGCCAGTCGAGTCGTGATGATAGCTACAGGAGTGAACACCGACACAAGGATGACCGCTACCCTGACGCTCAGAGCTCGGTGTCGGAACGGCGCAATGACACAGATTTTTTCCGTGACCGTACTCGTGACGACCAGCACCGTAATGGCGATAAATCACGTGGCAAAGACTGGCACACGGAGGACACGGACCACTTCCCCAAGCACAAGTCTGAGGAGGCACTGGACAAGGTGAAGGAGACCAAGAGGTACGATGCTGATGTTGATGACCGCTCACGGGGCAGTGACAAGAAGGAGCGACATTGGGGCTCCGACGAGGAGGTCGAGGAATTGGCTGAGAAGATCGTCCTTGAGACGAAGGAGCCATGCTGGAGTAACCAGAGTGCTGTGTCGTACCCAGCCCGCTCTACCTATAGTACACAGGTGCACCAAAACTATGGACGCGCGGCCAAGGACGGCAACAAGTCTAGTGAGTTTAGCCATTTACCCTTCATTAGTATTTTTCAATTTTCCGTCGGTTTACACAAAATCCTGTTTTACCCATATTGAACTCCATATTTGTCAGTGTAAAATTTTTTGAGAAGAACTGGAACTTTGTGTGAGTTTATTGATTCTCCTCTTGTATGTTCCTGTAGATTTAGTGTACTGTTTTTTGTTTTCAATTACACTTACACTGTTTATTGTAATATATTTAGTTGATACAGTGATAGATCTAAAAAAAAGTGGAATTTCACAATGATTCCCATATGGTCAGTTTATTTTTAAAATACGTACCTTAGAATACCTGACGTAAGTTATTATTGTAATTTTTAAACAGCACAACAATTAAAAATAAGGAATTACATAATTATATCTTTACATTATATCTTTACATCTATTTTGTTGTCTAGGAAGTGGGAGTCACAACAGTGACTGGCACTCGTACCCCATGCCCATCACAGCCCAACAGGCTCAACAGAACCCCCCACCACGCAGCAACTACACCTCCCTCAAGCGCAGCCACTCCACCATCTCCAACAGCTTGCTTGGCTCGAATGACCGCAAGACAAATTCACCCAAGGACGACTCGGCTGGACAGAAACCTCATGACGGCAAGCCTCAGAATGCGGGGTCAAGGAAGGTGGGTGCAACAAATTTTCTGGATGAATAGTTGTTATTAAAGTGACGTTCATTACCTGTAATCAACCAGTGATGGTCATATAAACAGGTTTTTCACTCATTCAATTTTCTGTAATGTAGAAACCAAATAGAAGTGGCAAATGTTGTAAAACCTTGTGACTACCCACCCCATCAGTCTCCCCAGCTTTCCAGTCGTTCTGTCGATTTATTCAACTGGTAAACAATGTTTTGAGGTTATTACCTATGCAGTGGGATTGCTTAGTTACTAGGCATATCTGCCAGAAAAGGCAGCTTAAATAGGGCATTTTGTTTATTTTATAATTATGGCAAACTTATCAACCCAGTGTGAAAGGGTAGGTCATTTGGAATATAAAAATTATGGACCTTCTTCACTCGGACCCACCGTTGCCGTGGTAACTAAACAAAATGGCTGCCATGATTGGAACATGCAAACTTTGTCCATAGTCCCCAGTCATTACTGTAGTAGATATAATTATAATTCTTTCACTCGTATTTTGACTACACGGAATAACACATCTACAAGAAGATATTTTTAATTTCACAATTTGTTTTAAATATTTACCCCAAAAAATTATAAGTACGTGTATTATAAAATTTTTATGCAACCATTTACAAATGTAAGGTCGTAGTTGTGTGAAGAAAGCTGTTGTCTGTGGTGATTACACACGGCTCCAATTCCGTCGAAACACGCCATTTTTCAGCCAAAAAATCCTCTTTCACACATGCATCCTGCACTTCCAAACCAATGTCTTTGAAACTCTAACTAGGTGCCATCTTGTTTACTTTCGGAAATACAACATGGTGAATTGTGGGATATACAGATGCTGACGAGTCATAATGGCAAATTCAAAAAAAGGAGGTAGTCAGTTGAATTGATCTCGCATGTTAGGATTTCTCGTAAATACAGTCAAAGGATGCAGTCTACGCAAGCAATTAGAGGACATTATTAGCGGTTCTATTTGTACCAAACAACATGGCGAACGGTGAAAGTATGTTGGCGTTACTATGGTCTAAACATTGCGTATTTTTGTATTTTCACATCCTTCGTCTTCAAAACTGATATTTAATAATTGATGGGGTTCATTTTATTATTGCAAAAAAGTTATTTACAGGCATGTAATTGTTGTAAAAGTTAACCTTATTGATAGAATACATGCAAAAATATTAGAATATGGCAAAAACATTCTGAAACACTTTGTTGCTTCAGGAGTCGCAGAAGGACAACAGGAGCCAGAGTCGGGAGAATGTGTCGAAAGTGTGCAATACTCTACCAGAGGAGACGGTCAGCGCTAAGGAACAGTAAGTGTCTCCTGACAGTTCTACATTTTAATCACCTTGGTTCTGTTGTCAATCAAACTGAGCTGCTTTTTCTGTGCATATAATAACACCAGAAAATACATAATAATCGTTGCCAGAGATGGACCCCCCATATACAAATATAAAAAAATTTTGTTTTTACGCCTTTTCTGCCCAGTACCATCATTTTTATGTAGTGTAAGTGTAAATTTTTGTCTTTGAAAATGTATTCTATTGCAACACAATTCTGTGCATGCTAATAATAAACCTCTTCTTTTATAATCTGGCCCTGCTGTTGAAATCCGTGTGACATTTACCTAATGTCAAAGGCATCTTGCTAAAACAGTGAATTTCTTTGCAGGGAAATAAAGTCGGATCATGCGGAAGTAAGTAAGATAGAGGATCACGGGAAGGACCGCAGCCTTGTTGAGAACATGAAGAGGGACGGAGGAAAGTCACGGGAACCACGTAACAAGCCACGGGATGCTAAAGACAAGCAGCGCTCAAATGACAGACCGCCCCCCAAGAAGCTGTGTGACGATGACAGGCCCGCGTCTCGCAAGCGTGGAGAGCAGGGTGGTTATGAGAGGGAACGTTCCCGCAGTGCGCGTGGAGGGCGCGGACGTGCTGGCAGTGGTAATGGCCGTGAATTTGTGCGGGGTGGCCAGCAGGGTCGAGGACGGGGCAGTGGTGTTGGCAATGTTGTAGCAGCAGGCGGGTTTGGCTTGCCACCAAATCGAGGACGTTCTGGCCGTGGTCGCCGAGACCACCCAGGCCACGAGCAGCGGCCACACTATGAGCGTGGACCTGTGGCTCAGCGCGGTTGGGAGACACAAAATCACAATGACGTTGACAGCGACCACAGTGACACTGATGAGATTGAGGACATGCGCCGTCGCACTCACGGTGATGATAGTGACGTGTCGCTGGACGAGAACAGTGCATATGTGAGTGAGAGCTCCACCGAGAAGGGCGTGCCCATGTCACATGAGGGCGCCCCTAGGGGCAGGGCAGGTAGCAAACTATCATCGCGGCAGAGTGGCGGTCGTAACCACCGCGGTGGTCGCGATCGAGAACACACGAGCTACAGTGACAAGGTCATGGGGCAGCAAGGGTTCAGGAGTGAGCGCAGACCGGCGGGTCCCCCTGGTGACAGAATGATCGGAGATCCAACAAGGACCGATGATGGCTTACAGGATGAGAGTCGGGGAGGTGCGGCAGGCCGCAGCAACAGCATGGGCATGCCTCCTCCACAGAGGGGAGAATCTGGACACAGGGGTAGAGGTGTGTTCACATTTGTTGGTTTCTCATTCTAGCTACATTGTATGGAGGATAGACTAACATTACTTGTGTTTTTGAATTAAACCAAAGTTGTATAACTACCTGTAATTTTCCTAAATATGATACATCGATTTAGTTAACTGACATGTTTAAAAAAATCTTTAAATAATTCCTCCAAAGCACCATTAATTTACCATAATTTATTATTATCTTGCTATTTTTGTTGCTTTACATTGATTGAGCAAATCAAGGTCATGTATCTAGTCAGTTTCTGTGTTTAAATCTGATGTGGATTGTTTAGGTGGCTCGAACCGAGGAGGGAAAGATGGTAGACTTCACTCGGCACCACCCGCCAGATCAAACGGCTCTGGGAAACCACCGTACAAGAGCAACAGCTTCATGGGTGAGAGGATGGACGACCGGCGAGATGAAAATAAGGAAAACCGCTCATCAAAGTAAGCACTCGAATGGGAATGGGTTGCTTATTGCTTATCATTAATATTATTGTTACACGATTGTTTAGCTGAATAATTACAGCTAAACAATTAGTAAAATAATAAAAATGGTGAAATGTGTTTGCTGTGATGATCCATACATGATCTGTCAATCCCATGATTACATGTGATTATTACATTATTGAGATCTGAGCAAAAAGGTAATTTTTATGAATCTTTAGGAAAAGGTAACATGGTGAAATTGTTTTAACTTAATTTAATGAGGATATAGTTTTGGAACTAAGTAAAATAGAAATGTTTACACGAATAACAAACTTCTCTGCTGTTGTTGTTTCAGCAAGGAGCGTCGATATGAGAGGAACCCACCTCCACCCAGATTTGCAAGGGGGGCTGCAAGTCGTGGCCGGGGTGGCCGAGGAGGCAGAGCACGTGGAGTCAGGGGTGGCAATAGTGCATCCAACCCCAGTGCTAACAACCCCCCGTTGATCAAACAGAACTCGTCGGACTTTGCGAACGAGGAATGGGAGACGGCGTCTGAGAGCAGTGATGTATTAGAGAAGTGTGACTCTCGTGACGATCTGCGGCGTGACCGGGAGAAGAGTGAAGCCAAGAAGAGCTTCTCGAGCCAGCGGCCAGGCAACGACCGGCAGAATAGGCACGTCAACTCAAACGACAACCGCAAGTCGAACTCCGTGGAACGCGGCAGCCACAGTGGTGGCGGTCAGCAGGGCAAGGAGCGGTCAGGGAACTCTGGCCGGGCTAATGGTGGTAGCAATGGTCAGCCAGGAGGGCACCGAGGCGGAGGGGGAGCTAATAACCGGAATAAGTCTGGTGCAAAAAACGTTAATGCTGTCTATGTGGTTGATGGTGTACTACCCGAGAACCCTGCAGCCATTCAGAATGCAATCAGTGGCCTCCAGAAGTAAGTTCGTTTCTATGTTGGTGCCGTTCTATGTCTTAATCTTATATAGAAACTTATTGTTTTTATTTGTGGTGTGAACAAAACAATTATGTAAATCAACAGACATTAACCCTTTAGGCCTCAAGTTAGCCAAACCCGCCCGAGTTCCGACAGCTCAAGTCGCCTAAGCCCGCCCCAAAATATTAATCCTATTCCAGAGACGCCCTCTGGAGGGTACTTTCAACTTGATTAACATATTGGCAATGCATTGTGGTCATTTCTTGCCACCGTTGATATTCAACTGTTTGGGAGTTCCACACATTTTTTCAAACTGCCTCAGTTTTTGAGTTAGCAAAATGGCATCAAATGGGTGAATCATTTGACTGCAGAAGACGTCTGCCAGAGTGTTTACTATTCAAGCCGTTTCAGATGTTGAATATGCGACTTTAGTCGATGCTTCATTTCAACAATCGTTGTTGAAGTTGGTTAGACAAGCTCATTTTGTAAACAATACATCTATGAGATGTACTGTACTCGGTGTCCCCTATTCTTCCATGAAGTCAATATGCTCAACTAGGACATGATACAATGATTGGGTAGTAGTATTATAATTATTGTGGGATTAGTAAGTGCTGTAACTTGAGGAACTGTTCATTTGTTTACTTGCTGATGTTTCGACCGAGGCTAATTGGTGTGGTAGCGGAAACACTTAGCTGCCATACTAGACTGGGCACTAGCTTCTCATGTTGTCGAGTATGCTTCCATTGTATTTGAGTATATGCAACATATATCTAAGGTACAATAGTAATATTGGTACCAGTATGTAGGTAATTACATTGTCTTTTCAAATAAATACAACTTGTAGCAGTAAGAAATGAAGCCTTAAAAAGTTACATTACGTAATATGTCATGTTATAGTAAAATATTGATATACCGGTGCATTATGTTATGGTTAACTTTTTTAATTAATGAAAAGCATATCTACATCCAGTGTGAAGAATTACATTGTAACAATAACATTCATTTATAATGTTGGGCATGTGATTCTAGTTGTGTATCCTGTGTTTATTCTTTATTGTTTACTGATACAGTGTCAAAACTGTTTACAGAAGCAAAGTCCAAAAGCCAGATCTGAGTGATGTGGCAAAGGTGCAGAAAATCAAAAAGGAGAAGAAAGATGCTCTTGCGAACATAGACATCAATAACATCGCTGGTAAGACTTTTCATAGAATTTCCTTGGTTGTTTTTGTTTCATCGCTTACAAAATAGCAGGGCCCTATGAATGATGACTAGATAAAACTATAATATCTTAAAATTTGCAAACTTCATTTGCCTATAATGATGCAGCTGAGATGACATCGCTGTCTGTGGATGTTGCAGGTGTTGTTGTCATTGACGACCAGCCAGAGGTGTCCATCGATGATCCTGCATTCTTATTTGAGAACAACGAGGGCTTTCACGAAGTGTTGTCCAAGAAGATGATGAAGAGTAAACAGAAGGCAGCGGCTGCAGTCGAGGAGTCAGAAAAGAAAGCAGAGCTACAGTCTAAGAAGAGGGAAGCTGCACGCGAAAAGGTACTTACTGCTTATGGAAAGTATGGTGATTAATGCAAGATGTGAAGATAGTCATCTTTTTTAACATAGGGCAAACATGTGGACAGAGTATCAATGGTCAGGTTTTAGCCGAATGAAATATGTAGTTATTATTTCTTGAAATTAGTAGGGTTTGTTAAAAGTTCTGTGACGTGCCACTATTTACGTTGACGATTGTTGCAATCTGTCAATCCCATGACTCTACATGAGACCTGAGCAAATCATGTTATCTTACCATGTGGCTGAAGAAGGCACTATGTGATAGGCGTACAGTTTATTCATATTAATGCCTAATTTACAATTCAGTAGATACACAGATAAGTTGTATAGGGCTTATATATTATTGTTATTATATAAATAGTAATGGGTAATGATTTCACGAGCAGATGAATTGTGTGTAGTGTGTATAATATGCAGCAGGCAAATATGCACTTTGATGTGACTAATGTCTGTCCTACTCTGTACCAGGCTCTCCAGAAGGCTCACAGTGGGGCTTCTTCGGGTGACCAGAAGCGCCACAGCAAACTGCCCCCGCGACTCGCAAAGCAGCGGGAACAGAAGGAGAAGGGCAAGCAACACACGAAGGCACCGACTGAGGCTCCAGCGCGACCGTCAGCTGTGGTCGTGAGCACCACACAGCAGAGACAGGCACCCGCTGCAGAGGGGCAGGTACAGCAGCCGAGGGAGCCAGGCAAGACGTTCATGCCGAACATTGAGAACTGGGACAACGAGATGGCAAACAACATTCCCGCTACATCTAACTCAGCCGCACCTACCTCGGTCGAAGTGCAGGGAGCTCGAAGTAAGTTCAATTCGGTTCGGTGATGTTGTTAAATTGCTAACTCAAGCACTACTGCTGATGTGATAACACAGTGCCAATTCACAGCCCCCAAATCTCTGCTGACTTGTAAACACGGCAGCGTGCATATGACGTCATTTCCCTAGCGACGTGAAAACATGTCGCTAGCAATTGGCTGATCTTGTAAAACTTGCTTATTGGCTCTTATTTAACTCTTTACTGGGTAGACAGCCTTCTTATTTTACACCCTGCTGTGGGCAGACAATTTTAAGATGGCATCCATCTGTGAGTTATGCTGCATGTTGCTTGCATTAAAATTCTAATAACTTGACAACCGATGCATGAAAATATATGAAATTAATTGCACTGTACGTGGAATGATTGTGTGAATAAAATGTGTTATTAAAATTTATGTGTTGCAATCAATTACATTTCAGATCTTGAAGCAAACTTTAACAATTATGATGAAAAAATAAATAAGCAACTTCATCATGCTACATATTAATTTTTTTTAGAAACTAATGTAGCCATGTGTGTTAGTTTTATCCTAGTAAAACATTTATCCAATTTTGACGGTTAGTTTTCAAATTATAATTGCTTTTGTAAACAACGCCAATGCGACGGAAAACAAAAAACATGCAATAATTTACAAAATGACTATCGTTTACCGATCATATGCCGAATGGAATGTTCTTTTCGTATGTAAAATCAACACTCGGAAAACCAAGGGTAGCAGACTCCTTTCACAAATAGATGCTCCCTTATCAGAAGCAATGTGCATATTAATAAAATACCCTAAAATAAATCGACCAAACGAAGTACAGACGGTGATCCGATCAACAAAATGGCTGCATAGCGGCGAAATGAACATGCCACCAACGGGTCATCTTCTTCGTATCTCAACAACGAAAAGTTGCACAAACAACGTAGATAGATGATCACAGGGTCTCCGTGATCGCTGTCGACTTTATTCACGTTGTAAACATCGATATCCGACCCAAAATCGTCAAGAAATGATCCCAGTAATATTCACCAAATGCCGCACGATGTCGGAGGTTAACTAGACGAAGGCACTTCAATATCCTTCCAAATAAACTCGCTTAATTCGCAAACGAAAAGTATTTTTCACAAGATGGCGACAGCACATGTTTCCGTGACCTACATAGAGCTTAGATCAGCAGTTTGAGCTGGCTGGTTAATGTAAAAGAAGGATGTGATCACGGTAAACAAAAGGCCCACGAACTGTGAGTTTACTGGGCGGTTTTGGACGGTCTGCGCATACGAGGGGTTGGGCGGTTTTGGACGGTCTGCGCAGTAAAGAGTTAAACAGCCAATAGAAGACAAGCTTTGAATTAACATAACAAATAATATAGGTCACCATTTCATTTCTAAGCAAATTTTTGATTGGAAGTTGAGCAACTGCCATATTGTCAAGACAATGCTCTGCTGTTTGTTTCTGAAGTCCTGGCTGTCATCAGTGTTGGTTCTTGACCGATATATTTTCTTTGTCCTTGTGTTTTTGATCTTGTTTCATTGCCAACTCCATTTACAAAAAAAATTCATCTTGTAATTTAATCCCTAACCTGCCAAACTAAAAACACAATCCTCATGTTTTTTATTAGTAAATAATTTTTTTAAAGTAATGGAAATGTTCATCATTACCTGATTTTACGAAGACCCTGCCTGAATAGTGTTGACTAATCGTGACTCTTGACTGTAGGTACAGCTGCAGTGGCTAGTGCCCGCCCATTCTCCATGGCTATGCCCATCCCTGCTCCCATTCCCCTTGTCAATGCATGGGAGAAGCGTATCCAGCTCGCCAGCAGTGTTGTCCCTCCGATGGTCAGCATCCCTGTCACTGACCTCAAGTATGACAAGAATGACCAGCATGACAGCGGCATAGATGTGAGTGAGCCTCTCAACTCGGCCACATCGTCGACACGAAGCTCTCCCAACAATGAGGGAAAGATGAAGACTGAGGACATTCTCAATAGGGTAAGTTATGTACAGTAACTGTTCGTGAATTGTCATTTGTTCCAGTTTTCGTTACCTCAATAACCACCTACTTGCCAAACGATTTGTTGTTTTGGCAATGTTTGCCTAGTGGGACAATGCATCAAGTATAATTTTTCTTTTATTTTCTATAACAAAGATTGCTTGATGCTCGCTGGAGTTGATAAACTCTCAGAAAGTGAGAAATTGTTGACCAGAATGGGTGTAAATTTCAATTTGGTGCCACAATGAGCTTTGGTGTGTTTGTATGACAGTGAGTAAATGTTTGTGAATATGCAGGGGTCCAAGAGTTCCATAGTGGATATGGAATTCCATATCTGAAGCTTTGGTCATTTCTTGGACATTTTCAGGCAGTCCACGAGTGTATTGTTTATTATCTTGGTTTACAGTCACCAACGTATGAAGTTGTTGAGCTACAACTGCCAAACATAATGTCATGATTATTACTGACATCTATGGGTTTGCAGATTTCCTTGCATCACAAAAAGAATTCGCCCTGTGATGCTACCATAACTGACATCTAAATCTTTCACCCCTGAATATGTGTATGGTGAAAAATTATTTCTGCAGCATAGCTTCAGTTACTTTGCGACAGATATATGGTAGATGACATCTGTCTGTTGGGTGTGTCAACTAAAAGACAGTCCTGTTGTGTTTGTTCACCTTGCTATGTATACTACTAACTCGTTTGTTGTTATAGATAAACGAGAAGATGAACCAGCAGAATGTGAGCAACTACATAGATGACCAGGTTGTAGCCAAGGACTTGTTGAACAAGGCTCCATTTGCCAAGCCACAGAGACAACAGAAGGTATTGTTTTTGTGTTTGTGAACCGTTGCTTTGGTTCTGCTGTGATGATTCATCATTATAATCTGTCAATCCCATGATTGTCCATGATTACAATTTATAATTCTGAGCAGAACAAAACCTATTTGGTGATTGATTAATTCACATGTTAATGAGTAATGCGTTGGCTATGATACTCAATATTATTTATGTTGTGTTTGTAATGCACGCAGACGACGAGTGCTGGGTATGTCAAAGACCAGCTTACTTGCCAAATGATTGGATGATACTGATAACATAATCTATTGGAACAGAACACAATGAATTGACCACTGAGCCATGAAGATGCTGCATAAACAGTATTATTCCTAAATGAAAAAGGAAGTCAGATGCAAACAACCTGGCCAGGAACACTTGTCACATTAGCCCTTCTGTTGCAGGGAGTGGCGCCTGGCAAGCCATGTAATGGCAGTCGCAAGGTAGCTCCAATGAAGGTGAACGAGAATAAAGCCATCAAGAAACCAGACTCGAGCAAAGCCAAGTCAACAAGTTCAGTCGAACCAATACAGTTGCCCCCTAGCTTCAAGGGTGCCTTCAAGTTTGGCAAGGTATGGCTTGTTGTGTCCATCATTATTCAATTTAGAAATGCAGTTGTACTCATATTAAATTAATCAAACAGGGCATGTTATAGATGTCACAACTGGTAGCATTTTCTGTATGCCAGGCAGAACATTGCACGTCTGGAATTGCAGCTTTGCACCAGTCACCTCACTTGATGCTTCTGCAGTGATGAATTATCATTATAATCTGTCAATCCCATGATTTCCCATGATTACAGTTTATAATTCTGAACAGCGCATCATCCATCTATACAGTTTGCACGTGCTTGATAATATGTAATGTGTATGAAATAAACAATCTGCCAAATGTCAAGTGTTTTGAGCAAGGACATTATATAAGAACATAGTTTTAAGTTATGTTAATGAGTAATTGTTGTGTAGGAATCCTATGTGTAAATACTATCCTGGTTTCGTAGGCAGTTGCTATTATGTACTTCTATTATCCATACAACTGCTGCATGATAAATGATTGATATGTAGTAGCGTAGTAGCTTGGATTGAGCTCTGGACTCGACTAAGAGAACCCAGGTTCGAATCCTATGCTGCCATGTAAAACCTTGGGCAGTTTTTTCAATCCTCATTGCTCCAATTTACTCAGCTGTATGAATGAATACCTGGCTATAGATACTGGTGATGGTAGGAATAGTCTTCGCTCATTAATTGCAGTGTAGCTGGATGCTTCCCAGAGAAGCCTAGATGATGTCCTATTGAACAGGTCTGCCAGGCTATAAAGTGTAGGGCACTTTCAGCAATCCTGATGATTAGATATTGCGCTATATATGAATTTAATTTATATATATTGTATGGGTGATATCTTGTATGGGTGCGTTTTATTGTAGGGCCAAGACTCATCCAAGCTGCAGCTGGAGTTCACCTTTGATGACAAGTTGGACCAGATCAGTGAGGAGAAGCATGCCAGCTCGACGGAGATAGGTGACCCACCACAACCCATCCCCATGCCCAACCAGTCCACCTCCCACCAGTCTCCCACATTCCCCACGCCCGAGGACCTGGGAATGAAGATTGCATCCGTGAAGAAGGTCTGGGAGAGTCACTCCATCACTCCCGTCTTTGACCACAGGTGAGTGCCATTTTGTGTGTCATTTACAAGTAGAATGCAATATTTTGATAGGGCATCGTTGAAGTGTTATCTTCTCAATATAAATTATGCAACGGCAAGTCTTCAGTTAGATTGATAATGTATACAGGAATCTAAACAATACTTAAAAAATCTGAAACCATAGGCTCCTAAAAAATGAATTTTGTTTGAACTTGCATTCCTACCTTGAATCTACGATAGGTCATTGCTTTAACCCATTTTATCTGGAATACGATTCTAGTCGTAGTTACCCTTTTTATCCGGAATACGATTCTAGTCGTAGTTTGCACTTGACACGGCTTCCCTGCACTCTGATGTTTTGGAATCCCATTGGCTGGTTAACACCGAATGACGTCAATATATCGGGATCACTAGGAAACCCATATTTTTCAACCAATCAGTGCTGTTCTTTGGGTATTTGCAGTACAAAACGGGTACCCCCAAGCTAAAGTGAAATCAAAGATGGCGTCGAGTCGCAGACCGTTAAATGTTGAAGTATTTTGAAGGATACCTCCGCTAATTTACTTCATACTGGTGATGATAAGAAAGCAGACAAGTGGATGGACGGTTATGGTATTTTAAGCGACATTTGTCTGTGAAGACATACTTTAAAGCCTCCGAAGTGGTGTCAACCGACAACGGCATCCATTTTCGTCCACCTCGCAACACGCCATATTTTAGGCGCCAACAAGTTAAGATTATTTCTAACAACATAACTACTTCATAAATAAAGTGATGTTGAAATGTTGACCAAAGTTGTTACTTTAGAGTACTTCTTTATTAGTTATAAGAAATGAGCCACAAAATTATACATAGTTAACAGAAAATATTTCACAAATTTGCATAATTCCGCTCAGCGGCACCACATGTTGGCGATTCAATCGACTGACATGGGGGTAGTACAAACAATTTTACATAATGAGATTATTATCCAAGATGTGTGGATAAGTTGTATACCTTTATTTTCAGCAGAGACTAATGCATAAAATAAACTCGACTTGCTCTTTGACATGTTGCCTCTTTCATGGCAATATGGCAGGTGAAAAGTAATGTGACAAACCTCAACATAGGTTTGAATTTATTGGGCATGTTTTGTCATATGCCACATATAATATATATGATAAAACTATGAGTTTCTCGGTGCGACTTGATAGTTTATTTTATCTATTTTCTAAAGGTATATCACATTTAAAAATTGATTGAGAAGTAATAAAGTTATGTTTATATTAATTGAAGGCCTGTCATTTTTTAATGCTGACAGATTGGTTTGAGGAAATGATCAGGAACTGGCTGCAACTCGTCTGCACTAGCTTCAGGATAAAATGGGTTAATGATGACCCTAGTATGTCCCTGTTTGTTTTTTTGCAAAATGGGTCTTGTTTGTTGTGTCTCTTAAGTGAATGACATTGCTGTGTTTGCAGTATCCCCAGCAGTGGTGCTCCGATGCCTGACGCGTCGCCTGCCTCGCCTTGTGACAGCTCTGTGACAACAGTATCGACTGCATTCACTAACTTCAGCAGTGCCATGGACAATGTGATTGGCCAGCCGGCGTCGGCGGCACCAGTTGACAGGTTGACGCAGTCCGATGCGGGCACAGCCAACACAAACGGCGTTGTGACGTTGGTAGCGACGTCGGAGCTGATGGCCGTGGACAGCAGCGATCATCACCAGCTGATCGCTACGTCGAAGGTGCTGGTTGAAAATGTGAGTCATCAGCCAACTGTGGCCTGCACCGACACGGTGCTCTCTGCCGCCAGTCTGCTCGGTGGCACCGTCCCCTCGGCCATGCACACAGGGGCCAGTAATGTGTGTAAGGTAAGGTGCTGAACCTACCTGCTGTAGTGGCCACGCATGGTCTGCATGTCTCCTCGTGCATGTGTGCATGCACCACGTGACCGGTCTCGCTCGCTCTCTGTCCGCTGGCTGTCTGTCTCTCTGCTTCGAAGCACGTCTATCTTGTAAATACCTTCCGTGTTCTGGTTTCTGTGTGTGTGTGTGTGTGTGTGTGCGTGCGCGCGCGCGTTGATAGCGCAGGTGACTTTGCAAGTTACCTTGTTGTTGTGTGGTTGGCAGCTTGTGCATGTCTGCTTGGGTGTTGTAAACAGAACAGTACCTTGCAGGGGTGGACGGGCAACGATACAGGTTTGTTGTGGAACATTCTCAGTTGTTTGTCACTAATAACTTGGCCAAGTTGCCAATCTTTAGATGGCATTCGCTTGCTGTATTTTGCTCTTTACTTCTGTCATCTGTGTCGATGCTTGACACCCAAACACCCTATGTAACGTGCATGAACAAAGAGAACTCACACAGGCCTGTGCAATGCGGGCCTCATCCCTTTTACTTGGTGTTTACAAACTTGATTGTTTCTATTGTGATTTTTTTTAAACTAATACAATCATTATATCTTCACTGCTAATGCAACTTTACTTTGGGAAATCCTTGCGGAGTGACATACATAGAACTTTAGAAATTGTGTTGAGTTTCTGTTATGTATATTTTTAGCCGTATAACATTGATGGATCTGATATTTAAGTTGACATCAGTGACTGATAGTGTCGCATAGAAAATTCTGATTAATGGTGTCTATATTTTAAATGACTTACGATTAATAGTGTCAATATTTTGAATGGTAAATTCCACAACCAACTCAGCTGTAATTTGATATGTGGTCCACAGCACCATAACGATTACATGCGATATGATTTATGCAATGTAAGGCCCACTTGCGTAACTTTCTATGTTACAATTGTGACGAGTTATGTGACCTGTCAACTTGTGTGACCTGTTGACTGGTTGTGTGACTTTGACTGGTTGTGTGACTTATGTATGAGTTGTGTGACTTATTGACTGGTTGTGTGACCTGTCGACAAGTTGTGTTACACTGGTTATATGACATCCAGTGATTGTGTGACTTGTATGGTTGTATGACCTGTCGACAAGTTGTGTGACTTGTTGGCTGGTTGTGTGGCTTGTGTATAAATTGTGTTACTTGTGTCAGACAAGTGAGACATGTGCCTTGTTGCCAGGTGAAGCCCCAGCAACTGCAGCAGCCTCCTGCACCGTCTCCATCAGTTGTGTCAATGCAGAGTATTGCCAATCCCCCCAGTCCGGCACAGATGATCATAGCTGCTGCACAGGTGTCTCAGTATCACCCCTTCCAGTTTGGCTCGGCACAACTGCTCACTCCAGCCCAGGAGCCACGGGTATGTGTCTTTCCTGTCACCTCGCGCTATGTGTATGCAGTAGTAACATGAGTTTCTGCATGTTTGTTCCCTAATAGATTTTTTTGTTCTTTATGAACTTGGCAAAACATTTTTTATTTACATTTGATTTGTAGATGTGTTGTTTTTAATTTTGTTTAGTGGGATCGAGAACATAGATGCCAATTCTTTTATTTCGGTAGGGTGTAGATTGTTAAATTTGTAGTTGTAAATATAATTTATGCATCACTAGGTAAATCTGAAACTGCTAATACACAAAACAAATGATATGGCCATAAAATAATTAGGCAACTGTCCAGTTCGTTGATTTATGTTTTGAACATACGTTGTATGTATCTTGCAGTACTCACAGCCCCCAAGCTATGCCTTTGGCATGTCGCAGCAGCAACCCCAGGCTCCATCAGTATCAGCAACCCAACCTGGCGGTCCACTTGGTGGCAGCAGTCAGCCAAGTCTCTTCCTGCAGCCAGCGGCCATTGCTGCGGCTGTTGCCCAGAATGATCTGTACGCGCCCAGTCAGCTGGCAGCAGCTGCTGCCAACTACCGGAGTCAGTTTGGAACACAGCAGCAGCAGCAACAGCAGCAGAACACTGTCATAGTGCCGTCATCACTCATGTCTGTCAGCTCTAGTCTCAAGCAGCAGGCGCCCGGCAGTGGACACAGTCAGTTTCGTAAGTGTTCCAAATAAACATACATTTTGCTACATACATTTGTCATTACTGACGGTTGACACTGATATCTTCTTTTTATGGTATGCATATCAATTAGTGCGTCTTTTTACCAGTCTTCTGTGTGTTTTGATTGCTCTGCAGTGATGATTGTTCATTATAATCTGTCAATCCCATGATTTCCATGATTACAATTCATAATTCTGAGCAGAGCAAAACTTTAAAATAAAGATGGAATATATTTTTTAGGTAGTATTGGTGTGGCACTTAGGTTGTGGGTAGGTATGAAAAGTAATGTATGTTTTGCTACAGGCATGATGAGTTATGGAATGGTCTGGTCACTTTGCAGTGTCCAGTATGGGTCAGAAGAGCAATCCCCTTCAGCTGCAGTACGGTCAGTTGATGAACAACACTGGGGCGGGCTCCATGCAGCCATCACTGTTTGTGCCCTATGACCCCGGTCAGCCCGTCAGTGTGAACCAGTCAACAGTGACCCCAGCCTCGGCCGCTGCACCCACCATCAATAACTCACAGATCATTGGCTCTCAGCTTTTACACCACAGGTAGGGAGGTCACTCCTAATTGCTGCGTCTCTGACTGACTAGTGTTTCTTGCACAGAACGTTTGTCTATATAAATGTACAAACTGCTTGTGGCCTATGTGGGAATATAAACCAATTGTGAAGATATCGTGAATGTTCATTGATTCAGGGTTTGTGATTCGGAGTGTGTTCTCTTGACATTGTTTGCAGTCACGACTCTGTGATTACAGTACGAGACCTGAGCAAACCATGTCACCTTACTGATTAGATCAATATCTGACAACTGATTAGATCAATATCTGAAAACTGGCAGGCTTACCTGCAGAAGTATGCAGGTGTAGACCCTACTAAATGACAGTTATTCATACTGGCAAACCAACATTCATGCAGAGCTATATCTATTTATCTGCACAACCTGCAGTAATAGAGAATGTGTTGTCATTCTGTGATGCTGATACAGTTGTATTAATGTGACGCTTCACGGTATACATATTCCTGGTTGTGTCTTGTAGAGCACCAGGCATGCCCCCAGGCGGGATGGCACAGGTGCCTCAGCATCCACAGTCATCCTTCTACTCTTCCCAGCAGCCTCTGCAGCAGACAGGCTTCTACCAGGCCCAGCAGGCGGCCTCCACGCTGCAGGTAGGAGTTGTTGCAGTCTCTACAGGATACTGTCAATGTTAGATCAGTCTCTCGCATCTCAGTTTAGTAACCACCCGGTGACATGTTCACTAGCATGTTTCATAAGTTAGCATTGGTTCAAACCAATTTTCCAACAGTTTGGATTAGAATTTTTACAGTCCAAAATTGATAGTTTTGTGGTGACAGTCAAATTTTCTATGCAATGCTTGAACTATTTTAGAAAAATTACGTGACCACCCATATCTGTCCATCTGTTGACAACCTGAATGTTGCTCATCGTCTCGTGAGATTGACTAACCCTCTTGTCTTGATGCACCTCCGAGCTTGATTCCAAGGATTTGGGCACAGTGGAAATGACCTGATTATTATCCTACTGATAGATACATGAGAATCTAATGGGTGTTGCTGTCTTGTGGTTTTAATTTGATTGTTTGTAAGTGTTGTTTAGGTGAATCCATCAGTTGTGTGTCTGTGGTTGACACTGCCTGTTCTTCATTATAGGCACCCATCCAGCAGGTGACCGCCCCTACCCACTACTCAGTGCAGCCCTTTGGCCTGCCCCAGCCGCCCCAGGGCCTCAGTCTCCAGCTGCAGGCCCCAGTCGTGGCGCGTACTATCAGTCTGGCTGGCCAGTCACAGCTCAACAAGTCAGCCATGCCGTTCAAGCCAGCCCAGCAGCAGTCGCAGCAGAGTCCCTTACAGGTACAGGTCGATAGTCACACCCAAATATATATATCCACTATCTATTCTACATGCTTACTGCATTTTGGACTGTCTTCTATGTCACTGAACGTTCAGTTACTTGTTTAGTTGTGAATGTAGATGGCATACTATGAAACTGTTAAGATGTTACGATAACTCAAACTAGTAATAAAGTATTTCCTGAGACATTACCACCATAGACTACTGACAGATGTCTGCCTATGATTTGCAGCAGTTGAAGTCGCCCCACAACACAGCCATGTCACGCATGTCCTACCAGGGTACAGCCGGCAGCAGCAGTAGCATCGTGGGCGGAGGTCTCAAGCCCCAGGAGGTGTCACCCCTTCAGCAGGTGCTCATGCAGCCCAGTCAGGGGGTGGATGATCTGCTGCAGTCGCCACCCTACCCACAGGCCCAGCAGTCCTTCATGTCAGCAACCTCGGACAAAATCGGTGCCAACAGTCGCGGCTTCCAGCAGCAGCAAATCAACCCATCGCCCTATGTTGGAAACACAGGTATGTTATGTTATTATTTGATGGTCAACTCACTGTTTGACCGGTGATGTTTAGGCATCACTGCTGTTTCCACGCAGCGACATGTTTATGAATTGGTATACAGACTAACAGCCAAGTTTCTGTGTTCAGTATTTTCACCCAAACCCAGTTGAAAAAGAAACCATTTTTATTCACACCTGGCAGTAAACATTCCTTCAGTTGATTCTGCTACTTAATCACAGTACTTTTTATGCACTATGAGATACTGATGATTTGTCAAAATGTCCTTGTCACTCACTGTCATCCCCAACAAGGCAACCGATTGCACCCGGCAGCATCATTTACTGATACAGTAAATTTTCTATGCCATGGCCTCTGGAATATGAAGTTGTCACGTCATTATTTATAAATTTTACAGTTCTTTTAGTCTGATATGTTTGATAATCATTTATCATGCAGTTAATCTTTGTAATGACTATTGAACTCGGCTGTGTCGTCATGGCTGAGGTAGTTCCTAATTTGTCCACCAGTGCACAAAAATCACCCTGGCAAAACATTGACTAAGATTAATGTGCCCTGTTATAGAACCAACCTGACGTATGTGATTTATCACTAGGACTTCATGTGAAGTTGAACAACGTGTTTAGATCAAGTCAGATATCAATTGGTGTTATCAGGGTGGGGGAATTTAAGTAGGAAAGTTTAATACTAGTGAAATATGGCACTGCATTATTCTGTACCAAATCTGGGGGCCAGTTGGGCCCTTAGTGTTGGACATTTTCGACAGTAAATGTGGGGGTCAGCGAGCCCTCACTATATTTGAACCATGGTTATTGTAGAGTTTGAATAACTTAACTTGAACTGATGACTATTTGTGTTGCAGGTCGCCTTATCCAGCCTCCCAATATGATGATGGGGATGCGCAGCACCCAGCACTCGGGCCCCAATAGTCGCTTTGGCATGTCATCTCTACAGATGGCACCAGGTGGCATGACGTCATCGGCCCCGTCGCAGCCACCGTCTCGCCCCGACAGCATGGCCCTGGGGTCAAGTCGAGGGAGTGGGGGTAACATGCGTGCTCAGCAAGCCCAGCAGAGACATGACCTGCTGCAGCAGCTACAAGACCTACTGAACCCCCACAGCGACCCCAGCAGTGGCCCCATGCCCACCCCACCCGCCAGCAGTGGCTGCACAACCCCATCTGACACCGGCAGCACGGGGGGCAACAAGGAATCGAGCAAGCCAGGGGGACAGGGCGACAAGACTAAGCCCAACAGAGCAAGGGGAGACAAACCTGAGATGAAGCAGCCATCTCAAGAGAAAAAGACCGACAAAGCCAAGTCAAAGTAGACTTTTGTGTAGCACCGAGACATTTATGTGTGTGTATGTGGGTGGGTGTGTGGGTGTGTGTGTGAGCATGGATGTGGTTAGGATAAGGTGACACTGTTTGAACATGGTCGTGTAATAATGGGTACAGTAAACAATAACAGATGATCTGCTTTTGTTGTGAGGCTATCAGTAGGGTCATGGATAGTTGTGAACTCGGTGTGTGCATGCTCATGCCGACGTGGTGTCTACTTGCGATATTTTATGATGCTTTGAGGATGTCTGCTACTGCATGTTTGGGTTGCATTGGGTGGGGGGTTGGGGGGTTGGGATGACTATTCACTCACCGATTTCAAGTGCTGTGTTTTGACATATCTTGCCATTTGTTGACGGCTTGTAATAACAGGTGTGTGTTGTCATATTGTTAATAATAATCGGTTGAGCTTATCATGGCTGTTGTGTCGTTCACATTGTAGTCGGTGGTCAAGTGGTTTTTCAAACTTAGTCTACAAACGCTGGTACTAGTTCACAGCATGAACACAGACTCAGTCGCTACTCGGGAATACACTCCCGGAGTTGTTTGGGTGAAGATCCATAGGAAGTAGTTAACTTATTTATACATACACATGATTTGTACATTAAATAAGGCTTGTACATTTACAGAAGCAATTATAAGTCATCGCACCGGTGCGACTTGGCAGTGGTCATGGAACCAGTCGTCACGTGACCACAGGCTCTTCAGTAGGCACTGCTGAGTAATGGTGTATGTATCTTATAGACGAGTTGTTCAGTCAACTCATTAGCCTGTGACGGCAAGTTAGTGGGAGTCGCTGTGCATGTATGTCAGTCGCTCAACGAATGTGTGCATAGTAGGGGAAGGGTTTGGAGTTGGTGCAGTAATCACGTGTTTTGCATGCAGTGCAGTCTTTCAGCTAAAAGGGTTGTATTCGTTTTGCATGATTTGTGTCAGTGGTGAGTTTGCAGCTCACACTGTTGGTTGCCCTAGTGGCTCAGTCACATAGAATACTTTGAGAGGTATGTTTAAGTCGTATACTCAAGCCCCAGGCCAATGTAGCTTGCCCTCGGGCCAGTGTCACTCCGACTGAGTTGTAGTTGCACGATGAATGGTGAATCTTGTAGGTGGCGTCATGCCGCCAGGGAATTAGGGGGTGGCATCGGTCTGTCAGGGCCGACCCCATCAGAATGAGGATGTCGTTGCCTACCTGTGCCCCCAGGTGGCACGTCAGTCACTCGATGGTCTAGTCGGTCCAAAGACGGCTGGTCGCCTGCCCACCTGCAGTGTTGCCTAACCAGAACCTGTCACAGCAGTCTCGACTGTGACTGTGATGTTGCTCTTTGTTCAGCTGTTGCCCCAGGCGTACGGCCTGTTGCCCCAGGCATACGTATATGCCCCATATGTACTGTGGTACAATACGAGCCCTCTGCTACTTGCCCGTGGCAAGGCTCGGCACTCAAGTGTGTAGGTGGGGGAGTGCCGGGGGGTGGGGGAGTGGTTTGCCCCCTGCGATCCCATGCCCCCGTGCCTCGTGATTTATACTTTTAGTGTTGTCATTTTAACTGCTGTCACAGCAAGGCGGGAGCAATCCTCTCGTTGTTGTATCCATGGCAACCACTCACGTAATGCAGTAGGCATGCGGCCACCTGGTGGCGATGTTGGCATATTTTCAATAGATACGTGTTCGCAGGGTTTGTGTTTTTTTATGTTAGTGTTCCGATACTCGCACAACCACCAGGTGGCGTCGATGTTTGTTCGCTGGAACACATTTCCGTTTGCGATTGTCCCCGTTTGCTATATTTCCACCACAACGGTGGCGAACCGTTGCAGGCGGACAGATGTGATCTTGTGCACGACCACCAACGCCACCTGGTAGCTGCATGCTTGTGATGATGTCGGTGCCGTTTTGAGAAGATATTGTCAGAACAGTATTTGATGTGATCGCACGTGTGCCCAGTCAGCGGTCTTGTGATCCTCATGTGATCATCAGGTGCATCTTTGTAGTCATAATCACCCTCGTCAGTGGCGATGGCCAGTAGTTCTCACGTGGCATACATTGTGTATGGAGAGAAAATAATCGTAGTAAATTTGACCAGAACAAGCTGCTGTGATGTGTTCATGTTTTATGTTGAAGACAGTGACTGTTGCCACCCAATCACATTCCTCACCCAATTCCATATAGTGTCAGTTATCACCTGTCATTGGGGTACTAGATCAGCCTCCCATGGTTATGCTTTCCCACATTTTTTATTGGCTTTTGATTTTTATGTGTAATTAAAATTAATCACAAACTGTAAAATAGTATTGGTTACACATTTAAAATAATTGTTTGAATGGTAGTGTTACACAGTCCATGATTTGCTATAATTGTATAAGTAAATGTTTAGTTCCTTATGCAGCCAACCTATTGATGACAATATGGCAACTTCAACGTCTGTGAATAATTATCAATCATGATGAACAGGATTATAAGTAGTCATTTTCAGATTGGACTAGTTTGCCAAAAATTGTCTAGTATTGTTTTTTATGTCCTTATAGCACACAATGTCTTAATTAAACAGTCGCTTCATAACTTTTGGTTTCTTCCCTTGAATGCACGCAGTCACGTTTTAATTAACAACATACGAGCTAATGTTGGCTTCTGGTAATATGACTACAAACATAACATGCTGATGGGTCTGTCATTTCGAATATATAATAACTAGCCAGGTTACCCAGCAATTATTTGGGGGAAAGGGCATTCACACACTAAGATTTGGAAATTGTGTTCCCATGAGGTCCCATCCCCACTGTCCTGGATAAATATGCTAGAAGAGTTTAATCATTTAAAAATTAAATAAAAAAATTGTGCTACATTGTTTCAGTGTGTCCCAGAAATAGGTGGTGGCTAGCATCATGATGCAACAAAATATTAATTTTGTGGTGGCATGCATCACCACAGCCTTTTGAAATATTGAGCCTCCAAGTTCTCTACCCCCGATAAATTGTGAAAGTTTAAATCCACGAACCATCCGCGTGGGCTTGCTAGAACACATGCAACCTATTCGTTGGTACATGCAAAACTGACATACCCGGTAATAAATTTTTGGACCACAAACAAATGCAGAAACTCGTAATTATATATAAAACACCATGTTGACATTAATATAAAACAGTCGGGATTTGTATGCAGGTATTTAAATTGCCTAATTTCTACTGCTTGTGTTATAAAGAAGCTACACTGACACAGTTGAAAAATCCCACTCGTAACTTTATTGGTGCAATCCTACAAATGGTGCACAACGAAAATGCTGTGTGTGGTCTGCTTGGAGACAAGTTTCATTTTATAATTATTTTATCACAGCACATTATTTGGAAGCAATATATTCAAATTTACATGATATAGTTATTAATTAGCGATACAATGCTATGTTGAATCTACAGTAAACATTTCCAATGTTAAAATGGGATCGAGGTTATCTATTTATTTATCAAAAACGTTACGTGGAATTAAGTAGTTTTATACATTTTGAAGAATTCTTTTATATAATACATAACATTAAATCACTTAAGAATAGTCGCCAACAAGTTTTCAAATTACAAATACCAATAATCACAGTAATATATACTGGCCCTTACTGCCTAAAGTATGCAAATTAGATGGTTTTCTGTCACATGTCCAACAATTACCACACAACTAATATAATCCTCAAATCTGGTATAAGTTTTCTCCAAGTCGGCACAGTGGCTGAGAACCAGTGGCTATCTTGAGTGGCTACCGAAATGAAGTTTTCGTATATGAAAGAATAGTTATTGGCTTTGCTGCTAGCATAACTTAAATAGCTTGTTAAATAACTAAATAAATAATAGGCAACGCACGTAAACACAATGACTATGGCAGTTGCTACATTTATTTTGCTTTTCACACCAAGAAAATAATTTTTCTAAAATACGTCGGTTTGATTTTCCCCTAAATGGCGATGCTTGAGTTGATGCCTGCCAGGAAGTCATGGTGCATTGTGGGACTGACTCAAGCTGCATACAAGAGCTTCACTTTGTCGACGGAGGCTTGCCAACTGTCAGTCCAGCGTTGCTCGGCAACCACCACTTGTTGACGCTCGGCTTCGACTTCGGCCAGACAGCGCTCAAAGAACTCCTTGTACTTCTGCAAAGACAAGCCACCAGTTGTACTACAAGATCTGTTTAATGGTCCACAACTTGACAGACATTTTTATTTTCCTGCAGAATTTTTTTAATGCAGTCAATTGAAATGTGGTCGTTACAAGTTAAACAACCATGAGTATCTATCAGTATTATAGCCTATATATTCTTTCCAAATGTATGTTGTTTGATTATATTGGCTTAAACATTGTTTGCACAGCATGCTGAACAGAATCGACATCATATGTAGTTCAAACAGATTCTATTTATTTTACAATAAATAATTTAATGACACCACTTTCACATTAATGATGATTTAGGGTGTTCTAGGGATTTACTATAAAAACAATTGAATTTCTTCTAAACTAACGTAGTGACCATTCAACTGAAAATAATCACTATGAACATGTGATTGATGGTGACACTTAAAGCTGATGTGTGATCCAGTGTCCACTCATCTGACAGGCTTTTACAGCAGCACTGTTCTAACATGAACATATTTGATAGGCCTCGACAGTGACACTACTAATATTTTTTTTTGGTTAGCATGGACTCTTCTTGATGATGACATTGTCCATGCTTTGACCCATGACAGGCCTTAACCATGTCAGTTCTAATGTTGACAGGCCTTGACAGTGACAGGCCTTTGCAATGTCCAAATCGACTCTTTGATAAACCTTGATCATGAGATTATCCTAACACTAACTTACCTGGCAGGCCATGACAATGACATTCTAATGTTAACTCGTCAAATAAGCAGTGGCACTGTCCTAGTGTTAACAGATAAGCAGTAACACTGTCCTAGTGTTAACAGATAAGCAGTGACACTGTCCTAGTGTTAACAGATACGCAGTGACACTGTCCTAGTGTTAACAGATAAGCAGTGACACTGTCCTAGTGTTAACAGATAAGCAGTGACACTGTCCTAGTGTTAACAGATAAGCAGTGACACTGTCCTAGTGTTAACAGATAAGCAGTGACACTGTCCTAGTGTTAACAGATACGCAGTGACACTGTCCTAGTGTTAACAGATAAGCAGTGACACTGTCCTAGTGTTAACAGATAAGCAGTGACACTGTCCTAGTGTTAACAGATAAGCAGTGACACTGTCCTAGTGTTAACAGATAAGCAGTGACACTGTCCTAGTGTTAACAGATAAGCAGTGACACTGTCTTAGTGTTAACAGATAAGCAGTGACACTGTCCTAGTGTTAACAGATACAGCAGTGGAAAAACGGGGTTCCTAATGTTAACAGATAAGCAGTGACACTGTCCTAGTGTTAACAGATAAGCAGTGACACTGTCCTAGTGTTAACAGATAAGCAGTGGCACTGTCCTAGTGTTAACAGATAAGCAGTGATACTGTCCTAGTGTTAACAGATACACAGTGGCACTGTCCTAGAGTTAACAGATAAGCAGTAACACTGTCCTAGTGTTAACAGATACGCAGTGGCACTGTCCTAGTGTTAACAGATAAGCAGTGGCACTGTCCTAGTGTTAACATATAAGCAGTGGCACTGTCCTAGTGTTAACAGAGAAGCAGTGGCACTGTCCTAGTGTTAACAGATTAGCAGTGGCACTGTCCTAGTGTTAACAGAGAAGCAGTGGCACTGTCCTAGTGTTAACAGAGAAGCAGTGGCACTGTCCTAGTGTTAACAGATAAGCAGTGGCACTGTCCTAGTGTCAACTCACCTGATAAACTGTGGCAGTGTCCTAGTGTCAACTCACTTGATAGGCCATGACACTACTCTATTATCAACTTGGGCCCTAAGGCTGACACCATGCAAGTGTCAACTGACTTGACAGGCCATGCCAGTGACACAATCAACTTACCTGATAGGCCTTGTCACGTGCGTCGACTGCGGCAGTGTGTCCTAGTGTTGTCTTGGCGGACACCACTGACGCTGTCATCAGCTGTTCTTTCTTCTTCAGTTTCTTACTGCCTTGTGATGACTTCGATGACGACTTTGACAGTTTTGACGTCAGTGACAACTTGGAGTCACTTTGTGGAGACACGACTAACTCTGTCTTCGGCACTCCTACATGTAACGTGAACATGATCACTTCAGTGTATCAATCATGGGTTCAGAGGCAATCGTCAAATACAATAAAGCTGTTACAGGGATTTTTTTAATGTTAAATTCTGCAATTTTTTTATTAAACCTGTTAAGATAATTATTGCATATAACTTTTTTTTTCAGTACGCCAAACTTCAGTTTTATCCAACAAGATTGCTATGTTTAGAGTAAATGGTCATTGCGTGTACATGAATATTCATAATAATCAGGGTGCATAATTAACCACACATGGCAGCAAGCACAAAGTGGTTCACATAAACACAGTGATGTGTCGGCTTGTTGCATAGATCACATCCAAGTTGTGCAGAGATTAGCAAGACAAAAGTAGCAGAGAAAGTACAGTATATCTCAAATGTATATCAGCTTACAAAGGATCCCTTTAAGAAGTCGTATGGCATCTTCATTATGACTTTTAAATATGTAGCTATTCAAAAACGTTGTACCCAAGCTGTGACGCATTTTGAGTAACAAAACATAATTTATTGATCTGTTATGGCAGAAAAAGTAATTTTATCACAAAGCTGTTGCAGCCATTAGTTTACACAACTTTGATGTGCAAAAAATTATTTTTAAATTTAAATAATTTTTTCTCAAAACGTAGTTTTAAATGCAGCTTCCATTGATACATGTTTACATATTTACTCAAAAAATATTGTACAAAACTAAAACAGTTTTCACACATCAAAGGGGTTTACAGACTGCACAGGCCAACCACTTAACCGAGGCAATGATGACACCAGGTATTGGTGATCACTGTTGTGCTACTCACGACTCACCATGCCAAATCTTCTTGCCTCGAGGCAGCTGGTTCTTGTCTTCATCATCCTCCAGGGGTTCGCCTGCGTGTTTGCGACGCAACAGTTCACTTGTCGGGTATCTGGTCGCAGGGATACCTGGTGGCAGTTGACAACCAATCATATACAACCCCACACATTTTTAATTGCCAAGCAGTCGTCAGTGTAACAAATAATTCTTAAAAGCTGGCGACTCGAATGAAATAAAAATAATAAATAATTTACTTACAACAAATAATTTTTTTAAATTACATACCATGCAGTCTCTTGCAGAATTTATTTACGTCTATGAAATATAATTTACAAGCCAAGGTTAGATAACATGACAATTGTGAGGTATAAAATTATCAGAGAACTATAATGCATCCATAATAAAATATTCCACGATATGCCATTTAAAACAGATGTCCTTACGTCCTTTGATGACGTCATCCACGGTGAGGAAGTTATCAAAGTTAAGCAGCACATTCTCTCCTGTTGATGCCAATTTCTCGATGAAAATGCTGGCTTGTTCCATCACCAAAGCCTGTCGTAAAGGTGTAAATAAAATTATATTGAGCTGGCCAATGTGCCCCTACAATGGCCCCAGACAAATTTTAAAAATCAATGCACAAACCATCCTAATAAGTCCACACAAGCATGCAACATTACGGGACTATTTTTTGTATAACTAATTGAGATTGATAGTACAGGTGTATATAGACCCAAACTCTGTTTTGTAACATAATTTTATTTGTATAACTCCATAAATCTGAGCAAAGTCCTTTCACAGGTTCTGTATTTGCCACATATAATGTTCTGTAGTTGTTACAGATAGAGCTGGAAGTCACATTTACTGGCTTTAATGTAACTGGAACATTCTACATATACAGAGATATCCATAATAGGTGTGCTCCACCATAAAATAAATGTCATTAATATTAGAATATGTCCACATTTGTATTCACTGTGGAGTATTAAATTCATTTTTTCTCTTTTATTCCAAATGGACATCCACATCAAATAGTTTTTTTAATGTATTTACAAAGCCCATTGACAACTTATAATTAATTATGTATTCAGTGGGCACACTTCTTGGCAGTTGGTTTATGTAACATTGCATAGGATGCTAATGGCACACCAAACTAAACTCATCTGTTGTCTTAAAAAACTGTCCACATCAAACACAGATAGTTTGGAGTGAACATGTGACTGTGACAAGTCACCTGTAACCCTCCTCTCTTACCTGTTTCTGCTTGTAGAACTGTTCCACAAGCTCCAGATATTCGACTCTGCGAGTTTCTTCTGACTCAGTGAGAAGCTGTAAAATACAAACAACAACCAGTCAGCACTCATGCGGGAATGGGAAAAACACTTAGCAAACCAAATTTGTTTTAAAACGCCACATATTAAAAAGCAAAATTCTTTCTAAAGTCCTCTTTCCATTATCTATTTTGTCTCAATTCCATACATACATAATTTTTGTATATGAGATAGAAAAAGCTCTTGGCAAAGACAAATTAGGCCAGAATCCAGTTCCACTAGTCTAGTCATATTGCTGGCTACCAAAATTAACAAATGTAGCACCCATAACCTCTCAGCAAAGCTCACATCAAGATTAGTGAAACAAAACAGGTAGTACCAATGTACATTACCAAGAACAACTTGCTTGTGCAAACAAGCTGTTACCCTTGTTAAAAGTAAAAATAAAGCCTTGTATTGATAAGGATAGCCAGTGTGGAATCACCTGTCCATGCAGTTAGGCCATCACTAAGAGTATCAGCAATGTCATCATTGAGCAAATTGATAGGAGAGTAGTGAGACAGAGAAATGAACAAAGTACTCACTAGTAGATCCTTTTCCTTCTGCGGGTGACCAAGCTGAGGTCTCAACTGGTCCTGATGCTGGACCTACACATCATCACCCAAATCAACATCTCACTACCACATAATAATAATAATAATAATAATAACTTTATTTTGACACCATCAATTCCGGGACGGCTGTCCCATTCACCCACATCAACATCTTACGCATCAATTAATGACAACAATTACATTTTTAATGTAATGTTTAAAATGGTATGACAAAAAAGTCTCCCACACACAAACACAAACACACACACACACACACACACACACACACACACACACACACACACACACACACACACACCACACCACACCACACCACCCACCACCACACACACCACACCCACCCCACACCCACCCCACCCCACCCCACCCCACCCACCCACCCACACCCACCACCACACACACACACACACACACACACACACACACACACACACACACACACACACTCATATAACAGTTGAACATCAGTGTTTCACATTAGTATACAACTTGTCCTATTAGGACAGCATACAACTTGTATTACCGACTTACAGGTAAAGGTAAGGCCTTTCATTACATTCACTGTCAAATCACATTATAAAGAATAAAACTAAGTATGTACTAACATCCTGACCACCCAAACCTTGCTTATGATGTATGGTGAATGCTACCAGACCTTGTACAGTTAAATGATGTTAGTGTGGGCGCCTCCCACAGAAGTCATGGTGGAGAGCAACTTAACAGGTGGGCCACGAAGTAAAGTGTAAAGTGCTCTGAGCAATCCTAAGGAATAGATACTGTGCTATATAAGAACTTACTTCTTAAAACATGTCACTGTCTATTGTCTACGTTTGCTAGTTTTCTAACAATCCACAGTACTACAAATGACATCACCATGTGTTACATGTGGAGATGGGATGAATGAAAGGATGATGCCGGTACATGGAATATATGAGTGGAGTTACTACAACAGTTAGCTCCATAGCTGGAGCAACTACAGTCACGGCTGAGATGATTTAACCTAGGGCTGGAACAAATAGAACCAGTATTGAGGTGACTATAGCCAGGATTGAGATGCCTAAACCGAGGGCTGAAGTGACTAAACACAAGTCTGGAACGACTAGAGCCAGGGCTAAACGACTAAACCATTGGCTGGAGTGACTAGAGCTGACTGCTCCAGCCCCTGTAAGACCCAGTAACACCCACTCACCCTCAGCTTCTCGAGCTGCTGTTGTTTCTCCCTAGCCTCACTGTTGAGCTGGGCGCGGCGTTCCTCCACCTCCCTCATTGACTCCTGCACCTTGTCCTCAATGAGCAGCCCGGGCACCATCGCCAGCTGACGCTCAAACTGACCCAACTGCTCTCTCAGCTCTGGCAACACAGGACAGGTGGTGGCATCATCTACCTGCCTCACTGTCACAGCAGCACAGGTGGTGGCGTCATCTATCTGCCTCACTGTCACAGCAGGACAGGTGGTGGTCATCTACCTGCCTCACTGTCACAGCAGCACAGGTGGTGGTGTCATCTACCTGCCTCACTGTCACAGCAGGACAGGTGGTGGTGTCATCTACCTGCCTCACTGTCACAGCAGGACAGGTGGTGGTATCATCTACCTGCCTCACTGTCACAGCAGGACAGGTGGTGGTCATCTACCTGCCTCACTGTCACAGCAGCACAGGTGGTGGCATCATCTATCTGCCTCACTGTCACAGCAGGACAGGTGGTGGTGTCATCTACCTGCCTCACTGTCACAGCAGCACAGGTGGTGGCATCATCTATCTGCCTCACTGTCACAGCAGGACAGGTGGTGGTGTCATCTACCTGCCTCACTGTCACAGCAGCACAGGTGGTGGCATCATCTACCTGCCTCACTGTCACAGCAGGACAGGTGGTGGCATCATCTACCTGCCTCACTGTCACAGCAGGACAGGTGGTGGTGTCATCTACCTGCCTCACTGTCACAGCAGGACAGGTGGTGGTGTCATCTACCTGCCTCACTGTCACAGCAGGACAGGTGGTGGCATCATCTACCTGCCTCACTGTCACAGCAGGACAGGTGGTGGTGTCATCTACCTGCCTCACTGTCACAGCAGGACAGGTGGTGGCATCATCTACCTGCCTCACTGTCACAGCAGGACAGGTGGTGGTGTCATCTACCTGCCTCACTGTCACAGCAGGACAGGTGGTGGTGTCATCTACCTTCATCTACCTGCCTCACTGTCACAGCAGGACAGGTGGTGGTGTCATCTACCTGCCTCACTGTCACAGCAGGACAGGTGGTGGTGTCATCTACCTTCATCTACCTGCCTCACTGTCACAGCAGGACAGGTGGTGGTGTCATCTACCTGCCTCACTGTCACAGCAGGACAGGTGGTGGTGTCATCTACCTTCATCTACCTGCCTCACTGTCACAGCAGGACAGGTGGTGGTGTCATCTACCTGCCTCACTGTCACAGCAGGACAGGTGGTGGCGTCATCTACCTGCCTCACTGTCACAGCAGGACAGGTGGTGGCATCATCTACCTGCCTCACTGTCACAGCAGCACAGGTGGTGGCATCACCTACCTGCCTCACTGTCACAGCAGGACAGGTGGTGGCGTCATCTACCTGCCTCACTGTCACAGCAGGACAGGTGGTGGTATCATCTACCTGCCTCACTGTCACAGAAGGGCAGGTGGTGGCATCATCTATCTGCCTCACTGTCACAGCAGGACAGGTGGTGGCGTCATCTACCTGCCTCACTGTCACAGCAGGACAGGTGGTGGCATCATCTACCTGCCTCACTGTCACAGCAGGACAGGTGGTGGCATCATCTACCTGCCTCACTGTCACAGCAGCACAGGTGGTGGCATCATCTACCTGCCTCACTGTCACAGAAGGGCAGGTGGTGGCATCATCTATCTGCCTCACTGTCACAGCAGGACAGGTGGTGGCGTCATCTACCTGCCTCACTGTCACAGCAGGACAGGTGGTGGCGTCATCTACCTGCCTCACTGTCACAGCAGGACAGGTGGTGGCATCATCTATCTGCCTCACTGTCACAGCAGGACAGGTGGTGGCATCATCTACCTGCCTCACTGTCACAGCAGGACAGGTGGTGGCATCATCTATCTGCCTCACTGTCACAGCAGCACAGGTGGTGGCATCATCTACCTGCCTCACTGTCACAGCAGGACAGGTGGTGGCATCATCTACCTGCCTCACTGTCACAGCAGGACAGGTGGTGGCATCATCTACCTGCCTCACTGTCACAGCAGGACAGGTGGTGGCATCATCTACCTGCCTCACTGTCACAGAAGGGCAGGTGGTGGCATCATCTATCTGCCTCACTGTCACAGCAGCACAGGTGGTGGCATCATCTACCTGCCTCACTGTCACAGCAGGACAGGTGGTGGCGTCATCTACCTGCCTCACTGTCACAGCAGCACAGGTGGTGGCATCATCTACCTGCCTCACTGTCACAGAAGGGCAGGTGGTGGCATCATCTATCTGCCTCACTGTCACAGCAGCACAGGTGGTGGCATCATCTACCTGCCTCACTGTCACAGCAGGACAGGTGGTGGCATCATCTACCTGCCTCACTGTCACAGCAGGACAGGTGGTGGCATCATCTACCTGCCTCACTGTCACAGCAGGACAGGTGGTGGCATCATCTACCTGCCTCACTGTCACAGCAGGACAGGTGGTGGCGTCATCTACCTGCCTCACTGTCACAGCAGCACAGGTGGTGGCATCATCTATCTGCCTCACTGTCACAGAAGGGCAGGTGGTGGCATCATCTATCTGCCTCACTGTCACAGCAGCACAGGTGGTGGCGTCATCTATCTGCCTCACTGTCACAGCAGGACAGGTGGTGGCATCATCTACCTGCCTCACTGTCACAGCAGGACAGGTGGTGGCATCATCTACCTGCCTCACTGTCACAGCAGCACAGGTGGTGGCATCATCTACCTGCCTCACTGTCACAGCAGGACAGGTGGTGGCATCATCTACCTGCCTCACTGTCACAGCAGCACAGGTGGTGGCATCATCTACCTGCCTCACTGTCACAGCAGGACAGGTGGTGGCATCATCTACCTGCCTCACTGTCACAGCAGGACAGGTGGTGGCATCATCTACCTGCCTCACTGTCACAGCAGGACAGGTGGTGGCATCATCTACCTGCCTCACTGTCACAGCAGGACAGGTGGTGGCATCATCTACCTGCCTCACTGTCACAGAAGGGCAGGTGGTGGCATCATCTATCTGCCTCACTGTCACAGCAGCACAGGTGGTGGATCATCTACCTGCCTCACTGTCACAGCAGGACAGGTGGTGGCATCATCTATCTGCCTCACTGTCACAGCAGGACAGGTGGTGGCGTCATCTACCTGCCTCACTGTCACAGCAGCACAGGTGGTGGCATCATCTATCTGCCTCACTGTCACAGCAGCACAGGTGGTGGCATCATCTACCTGTCTCACTGTCACAGCAGGACAGGTGGTGGCATCATCTACCTGCCTCACTGTCACAGCAGGACAGGTGGTGGTGTCATCTACCTGCCTCACTGTCACAGAAGGGCAGGTGGTGGCATCATCTATCTGCCTCACTGTCACAGCAGGACAGGTGGTGGCGTCACTACCTGCCTCACTGTCACAGCAGCACAGGTGGTGGCATCATCTATCTGCCTCACTGTCACAGCAGGACAGGTGGTGGTGTCATCTACCTGCCTCACTGTCACAGCAGGACAGGTGGTGGCGTCATCTACCTGCCTCACTGTCACAGCAGCACAGGTGGTGGCATCATCTATCTGCCTCACTGTCACAGCAGGACAGGTGGTGGCGTCATCTACCTGCCTCACTGTCACAGCAGCACAGGTGGTGGCATCATCTATCTGCCTCACTGTCACAGAAGGACAGGTGGTGGTGTCATCTACCTGCCTCACTGTCACAGCAGGACAGGTGGTGGTATCATCTACCTGCCTCACTGTCACAGAAGGGCAGGTGGTGGCGTCACATACCTGTCTCACTGTCACAGCAGGACAGGTGGTGGTGTCATCTACCTGCCTCACTGTCACAGCAGGACAGGTGGTGGTGTCATCTACCTGCCTCACTGTCACAGCAGGACAGGTGGTGGTATCATCTACCTGCCTCACTGTCACAGAAGGGCAGGTGGTGGCGTCACATACCTGTCTCACTGTCACAGCAGGACAGGTGGTGGTGTCATCTACCTGCCTCACTGTCACAGCAGGACAGGTGGTGGCGTCATCTACCTGCCTCACTGTCACAGCAGGACAGGTGGTGGTATCATCTACCTGCCTCACTGTCACAGCAGGACAGGTGGTGGTGTCATCTACCTGCCTCACTGTCACAGCAGGACAGGTGGTGGTATCATCTACCTGCCTCACTGTCACAGAAGGGCAGGTGGTGGCGTCACATACCTGTCTCACTGTCACAGCAGGACAGGTGGTGGTGTCATCTACCTGCCTCACTGTCACAGCAGGACAGGTGGTGGTGTCATCTACCTGCCTCACTGTCACAGCAGGACCGGTGGTGGGGTCATCTACCTGCCTCACTGTCACAGCAGGACAGGTGGTGGTATCATCTACCTGCCTCACTGTCACAGAAGGGCAGGTGGTGGCGTCACATACCTGTCTCACTGTCACAGCAGGACAGGTGGTGGTGTCATCTACCTGCCTCACTGTCACAGCAGGACAGGTGGTGGTGTCATCTACCTGCCTCACTGTCACAGCAGGACCGGTGGTGGGGTCATCTACCTGCCTCACTGTCACAGCAGGACAGGTGGTGGTGTCATCTACCTGCCTCACTGTCACAGCAGGACAGGTGGTGGTATCATCTACCTGCCTCACTGTCACAGAAGGGCAGGTGGTGGCGTCACATACCTGTCTCACTGTCACAGCAGGACAGGTGGTGGTGTCATCTACCTGCCTCACTGTCACAGCAGGACAGGTGGTGGCGTCATCTACCTGCCTCACTGTCACAGAAGGGCAGGTGGTGGCGTCATCTACCTGCCTCACTGTCACAGCTAGTGGATCATAGCAATGATTTACTCCATTCCACACAATTTTGTAAAGTGATGGCTTGTTACAGAGCTATTGATTTATAGATTTTACTTGTATTATTGTTTTCATATCTAAGTTATATGTTACATTTGATCAAATATTGTAAAACTTCTGAACAGTGGTCTACTTGGGATTTTAATGTATAAATAAAGTTATTATTATTACATGGATGGAACCAATTTGTTTTACATAACTGTGATGAATATTCAAATTATGTATCTATGATATTTCTAACAAATATTTCCTATGGTATATAATAACCCATTTTTTAAATGATAATTACAAACATTTGTACAAAACTTTACTCTTGTGACATTTGTAAGATTGTATGACTGGTTTCGTCTGAGTGAGGCTGCTCATCAATTTGCAAAAATGGTTCCTCCATGTAAAATGCCATAGGGCTTCAGTTCATTCCTGTAGCTCTGTCACTGCACAGCCAACCACAGAGAGCAGGGATACTAGGCCTACCCCAGGTCATGTATCACTAGGTCGTGGGTCAGAGTGTCAATAACAGGCCATGGCCACAGTCAATGCCAGAACACAGATGAGGACATAATTATAGAGTACTTCAGGTCATGTGTTACACAATCCTTCCCAGGTCACAGGTCACACAATCAATCCTAGGTCATGGGTCACAAGATTAATCTTGGGTCATGGGTCAGTGTCAACCTCAGGTCATGATGGGTCACACAATCAGTCCTAGGACATGGGTCATAGGGTCAAACCCAGGTCATTGGTCACAGTCAAAGCCAGATGAACTGTAGGTCTGAACTCACATGGTCATGTGTCTATCTGACTGAAACACAAGTACTCACCCTGCAGACACTTGTTGTGGTACTCGTCGGCTTGGACAAGGTAGGACTGCAGTTTGTGGACAACAGTCTCGGCACAGTGCTCAAAGGTCTCCTCCAGAGCCTGAGGCCGTGTCACGGGTCTCTCTTTCTTCTGCCGGTAATACATCTAGGGGAGGACAGGGACATGTGGTTGGTATAGAAGTGACAGAGGATGTCAGTATTATAGAAGTGACATATAATGTCAGTGCTATAGAAGTGACAGAGGATTTCAGTGCCATAGAAGTGACAGAGGATGTCAATGCTATTGAAATAACAGAGGATGTAAGTGCTATAGAAAGGACAGAGGATGTCAGTGCTATAGAAGTGACAGAGGATGTTAGTGCTATATAGTGACAGAGGATGTCAGTGTTATAGAAGTGACAGAGGAGGTCTATGCTATAGAAGTGACAGAGGATGTCAGTGTCACAGAAGTGTCAGAGGATGTTGGTGTTATAGAAGTGACAAAGGATGTCAGTGCTATAAAATTATAAGTGACAGAGGATGTCGGTGTTAGAGAAGTAACAGAGGATGACAGTGCTATAGAAGTGTCAGGGGATGTCAGTGCTATAGAAGTGACAGAGGATGTCAATGCTACATAATGACAGAGGATGTCAGTGATATAGAAATGACAGAGGATGTCCATGCTATATAGTGACAGAGGATATCAGTGTCATAGAAGTAATACATGATGTCAGTGTCATAGAAGTGACAGAGGATGTCAGTGTTATAGAAGTGACAGATGATGTCAGTGTTATAGATGTGACATATGGTGTCAGTGCTACAGAAGTGACAGAGGATGTAAGTGCTATAGAAGTGACAGAGGATGTTAGTGCTATATAGTGACAGAGGATGTCAGTGTTTTAGAAGTGACAGAGGATGTCAGTGATATAGAAGTGGCAGAGGATGTCAGTGATATAGAAGTGGCTGAGGATGTCAGTGTTTTAGAAGTGACAGAGGATGTCAGTGTTATAGAAGTGACAGAGGATGTCAGTGTTTTAGAAGTGACAGAGGATGTCAGTGTTTTAGAAGTGACAGAGGATGTCAGTGTTTTAGAAGTGACAGAGGATGTCAGTGATATAGAAGTGGCTGAGGATGTCAGTGTTTTAGAAGTGACAGAGGATGTCAGTGTTATAGAAGTGGCAGAGGATGTCAGTGTTTTAGAAGTGACAGAGGATGTCAGTGATATAGAAGTGACAGAGGATGTCAGTGTTATAGAAGTGGCAGAGGATGTCAGTGTTTTAGAAGTGACAGAGGATGTCAGTGATATAGAAGTGGCAGAGGATGTCAGTGATATAGAAGTGGCAGACGATGTCAGTGATATAGAAGTGGCAGAGGATGGCATTGTTATAGAAGTGACAGAGGATGTCAGTGTTATAGAAGTGGCAGAGGATGTCAGTGTTTTAGAAGTGGCAGAGGATGGCATTGTTATAGAAGTGACAGAGGATGTCAGTGTTATAGAAGTGGCAGAGGATGTCAGTGTTTTAGAAGTGACAGAGGATGGCATTGTTATAGAAGTGACAGAGGATGACAGTGTTATGGAAGTGACAGAGGATGGCATTGTTATAGAAGTGACAGAGGATGATAGTGTTATAGAAGTGACAGAGGATGTCAGCGATATAGAAGTGACAGAGGATGGCATTGTTATAGAAGTGACAGAGGATGACAGTGTTATGGAAGTGGCAGAGGATGTCAGTGTTTTAGAAGTGACAGAGGATGTCAGTGATATAGAAGTGACAGAGGATGGCATTGTTATAGAAGTGACAGAGGATGTCAGTGTTATAGAAGTGGCAGAGGATGTCAGTGTTTTAGAAGTGACAGAGGATGTCAGTGTTTTAGAAGTGACAGAGGATGTCAGTGATATAGAAGTGACAGAGGATGTCAGTGATATAGAAGTGACAGAGGATGTCAGTGATATAGAAGTGACAGAGGATGTCAGTGTTATAGAAGTGGCAGAGGATGTCAGTGTTTTAGAAGTGACAGAGGATGTCAGTGATATAGAAGTGACAGAGGATGGCATTGTTATAGAAGTGACAGAGGATGTCAGTGTTATAGAAGTGGCAGAGGATGTCAGTGTTTTAGAAGTGACAGAGGATGTCAGTGATATAGAAGTGACAGAGGATGGCATTGTTATAGAAGTGACAGAGGATGATAGTGTTATAGAAGTGACAGAGGATGTCAGCGATATAGAAGTGACAGAGGATGGCATTGTTATAGAAGTGACAGAGGATGACAGTGTTATGAAAGTGACAGAGGATGGCATTGTTATAGAAGTGACAGAGGATGACAGTGTTATGGAAGTGACAGAGGATGGCATTGTTATAGAAGTGACAGAGGATGTCAGTGTTATAGAAGTGACAGAGGATGGCATTGTTATAGAAGTGACAGAGGGATGTTAATCAGGTGGTTTTTAGAAGTGGGGCAAAGAAGAGGATGTCAGTGATATAGAAGTGGCTGAGGATGTCAGTGTTTTAGAAGTGACAGAGGATGTCAGATGAATAAATTAGGAAAGTGACAGAGGATGTCAGTGATATAGAAGTGACAGAGGATGTCAGTGTTATAGAAGTGGCAGAGGATGTCAGTGTTTTAGAAGTGACAGAGGATGTCAGTGATATAGAAGTGACAGAGGATGTCAGTGATTTTAGAAGTGGCAGACGGGTGTCAGTGATTTTTTGAAGTGACAGAGGATGTCAGTGTATAGAAGTGACAGAGGATGTCAGTGTTATAGAAGTGACAGAGGATGTAGTGTTATAGAAGTGACAGAGGATGTCAGTGTTATAGAAGTGACAGAGGATGTCAGTGTTATAGAAGTGACAGAGGATGTCAGTGTTTTAGAAGTGACAGAGGATGGCATTGTTATAGAAGTGACAGAGGATGACAGTGTTATGGAAGTGACAGAGGATGGCATTGTTATAGAAGTGACAGAGGATGATCAGTGTTATAGAAGTGACAGAGGATGTCAGTGTTATAGAAGTGACAGAGGATGTCAGTGTTATAGAAGTGACAGAGGATGACAGTGTTATAGAAGTGGCAGAGGATGTCAGTGTTTTAGAAGTGACAGAGGATGTCAGTGTATAGAAGTGACAGAGGATGGCATTGTTATAGAAGTGACAGAGGATGTCAGTGTTATAGAAGTGACAGAGGATGTCAGTGTTATAGAAGTGACAGAGGATGTCAGTGTTTTAGAAGTGACAGAGGATGTCAGTGTATAGAAGTGACAGAGGATGTCAGTGATATAGAAGTGACAGAGGATGTCAGTGATATAGAAGTGACAGAGGATGTCAGTGTTATAGAAGTGGCAGAGGATGTCAGTGTTTTAGAAGTGACAGAGGATGTCAGTGATATAGAAGTGACAGAGGATGGCATTGTTATAGAAGTGACAGAGGATGTCAGTGTTATAGAAGTGGCAGAGGATGTCAGTGTTTTAGAAGTGACAGAGGATGTGTGATATAGAAGTGACAGAGGATGGCATTGTTATAGAAGTGACAGAGGATGATAGTGTTATAGAAGTGACAGAGGATGTCAGCGATATAGAAGTGACAGAGGATGGCATTGTTATAGAAGTGACAGAGGATGACAGTGTTATGAAAGTGACAGAGGATGGCATTGTTATAGAAGTGACAGAGGATGACAGTGTTATGGAAGTGACAGAGGATGGCATTGTTATAGAAGTGACAGAGGATGACAGTGTTATAGAAGTGACAGAGGATGGCATTGTTATAGAAGTGACAGAGGATGTCAGTGATATATAAGTGACAGAGGATGGCATTGTTATAGAAGTGACAGAGGATGGCATTGTTATAGAAGTGACAGAGGATGACAGTGTTATGGAAGTGACAGAGGATGTCAGTGATATAGAAGTGACAGAGGATGTCAGTGATATAGAAGTGACAGAGGATGTCAGTGTTATAGAAGTGGCAGAGGATGTCAGTGTTTTAGAAGTGACAGAGGATGTCAGTGATATAGAAGTGACAGAGGATGGCATTGTTATAGAAGTGACAGAGGATGTCAGTGTTATAGAAGTGGCAGAGGATGTCAGTGTTTTAGAAGTGACAGAGGATGTCAGTGATATAGAAGTGACAGAGGATGGCATTGTTATAGAAGTGACAGAGGATGATAGTGTTATAGAAGTGACAGAGGATGTCAGCGATATAGAAGTGACAGAGGATGGCATTGTTATAGAAGTGACAGAGGATGACAGTGTTATGAAAGTGACAGAGGATGGCATTGTTATAGAAGTGACAGAGGATGACAGTGTTATGGAAGTGACAGAGGATGGCATTGTTATAGAAGTGACAGAGGATGACAGTGTTATAGAAGTGACAGAGGATGGCATTGTTATAGAAGTGACAGAGGATGTCAGTGATATAGAAGTGACAGAGGATGGCATTGTTATAGAAGTGACAGAGGATGGCATTGTTATAGAAGTGACAGAGGATGACAGTGTTATGGAAGTGACAGAGGATGGCATTGTTATAGAAGTGACAGAGGATGATAGTGTTATAGAAGTGCCAGAGGATGGCAGTGTTATAGAAGTGACAGAGGATGGCAGTGTTATAGAAGTGACAGAGGATGGCATTGTTATAGAAGTGACAGAGGATGACAGTGTTATGGAAGTGACAGAGGATGACAGTGTTATGGAAGTGACAGAGAATGACAGTGTTATGGAAGTGACAGAGGATGATAGAAGACATAGCAGCTTAGCAGAGGTCACACATAGAATGTAGAGGTGTGACAGAACTGAGTACTAAGAAGTGTTATAGAAGTGACAAACAATTCCATAGAAGTTACAGAAGTGATAAGGTGATGTAAATGTTATATAGAAGTGACACAGGTGAATAGGGGTGTTACAGAGGTGAGAGTGGGTGACTTACCTCAGAGGCTGTCAGTAGCCCATCGAGGGTTTCCCGGAGCACCCCAGTAATACGTCCCATTAGGTGGAGTTGCTCACCCTCCTCCGGTTGCTCTCCAAACACAAAGTACTTCTTGTCTATCTTGCTGCTGCGTCTGGTCATGTCAACACTACAACACAGTGTATCGTGAGTACCTGCAAGTACTCTACCTCATGGTACTGTGAGCAGAACAACATGAAGAGTACCTGCATGCATCCTGTAACATGGAGAGTACCATGAGTACAGTCAAGTACTTTTTCAACATGGTATTGCGAGTACAACAACACAGAGATTAGTATAAGTATCTTCATGTATCCTGTAACATGGAGAGTACCATGAGTACTTTTAAGTACTCTAAAACACGGAGAGTAACATGAGTACCTGCAACTATTTTTGATATGGAGAGTACTATAAGTACCTGCAAGTATTCTACAACACCATGACTATCTGTGCAAGTATTCTACAACACCATGACTATCTGTGCAAGTATTCTACAACACCATGACTATCTGTGCAAGTATTCTAAAACACCATGACTATCTGTGCAAGTATTCTAAAACACCATGACTATCTGTGCAAGTATTCTACAACACCATGACTATCTGTGCAAGTATTCTACAACACCATGACTATCTGTGCAAGTATTCTAAAACACCATGACTATCTGTGCAAGTATTCTAAAACACCATGACTATCTGCAAGTATTCTACAACACCATGAATATCTGTGCAAGTATTCTAAAACACCATGACTATCTGTGCAAGTATTCTACAACACCATGACTATCTGTGCAAGTATTCTAAAACACCATGACTATCTGTGCAAGTATTCTAAAACACCATGACTATCTGTGCAAGTATTCTAAAACACCATGACTATCTGTGCAAGTATTCTAAAACACCATGAATATCTGTGCAAGTATTCTAAAACACCATGAATATCTGTGCAAGTATTCTACAACACCATGACTATCTGTGCAAGTATTCTAAAACACCATGACTATCTGTGCAAGTATTCTAAAACACCATGACTATCTGTGCAAGTATTCTAAAACACCATGAATATCTGTGCAAGTATTCTAAAACACCATGACTATCTGTGCAAGTATTCTAAAACACCATGACTATCTGTGCAAGTATTCTAAAACACCATGAAAAAATATCTGTGCAAGTATTCTAAAACACCATGACTATCTGTGCAAGTATTCTAAAACACCATGACTATCTGTGCAAGTATTCTAAAACACCATGACTATCTGTGCAAGTATTCTAAAACACCATGACTATCTGTGCAAGTATTCTAAAACACCATGACTATCTGTGCAAGTATTCTAAAACACCATGACTATCTGTGCAAGTATTCTAAAACACCATGACTATCTGTGCAAGTATTCTAAAACACCATGACTATCTGTGCAAGTATTCTAAAACACCATGACTATCTGTGCAAGTATTCTAAAACACCATGACTATCTGTGCAAGTATTCTAAAACACCATGACTATCTGCAAGTATTCTAAAACACCATGACTATCTGCAAGTATTCTAAAACACCATGAATATCTGTGCAAGTATTCTAAAACACCATGACTATCTGTGCAAGTATTCTAAAACACCATGACTATCTGTGCAAGTATTCTAAAACACCATGACTATCTGCAAGTATTCTAAAACACCATGACTATCTGTGCAAGTATTCTAAAACACCATGACTATCTGCAAGTATTCTACAACACCATGAATATCTGTGCAAGTATTCTAAAACACCATGACTATATGTGCAAGTATTCTAAAACACCATGACTATCTGTGCAAGTATTCTAAAACACCATGACTATCTGCAAGTATTCTAAAACACCATGACTATCTGTGCAAGTATTCTACAACACCATGACTATCTGTGCAAGTATTCTAAAACACCATGACTATCTGTGCAAGTATTCTAAAACACCATGACTATCTGTGCAAGTATTCTAAACACCATGAATATCTGTGCAAGTATTCTAAAACACCATGACTATCTGTGCAAGTATTCTAAAACACCATGACTATCTGTGCAAGTATTCTAAAACACCATGACTATCTGTGCAAGTATTCTAAAACACCATGACTATCTGTGCAAGTATTCTAAAACACCATGACTATCTGCAAGTATTCTAAACACCATGAATATCTGTGCAAGTATTCTAAAACACCATGACTATGTGCAAGTATTCTAAAACACCATGACTATCTGTGCAAGTATTCTAAAACACCATGACTATCTGTGCAAGTATTCTAAAACACCATGACTATCTGTGCAAGTATTCTAAAACACCATGACTATCTGCAGAGTACTGGTGAAGATGGTGGTGGTGGTATAGTGGTAGTAGTTGTGGTAGTACTGGTGAAGATGGTGGTGGCGGTATAGTGGTAGTTGTGTTCATGGTAGTACTGGTGAAGATGGTGGTGGTGGTATAGTGGTAGTAGTGTTAGTGGTAGTACTGGTGAAGATGGTGGTGGTGGTATAGTGGTAGTAGTGTTAGTGGTAGTACTGGTGAAGATGGTGGTGGTGGTATAGTGGTAGAAATGTTAGTGGTAGTACTGGTGAAGATGGTGGTTGTGGCATAGTGGTAGAAATGTTAGTGGTAGTACTGGTGAAGATGGTGGTTGTGGCATAGTGGTAGAAGTGTTAGTGGTAGTACTGGTGAAGATGGTGGTGGCGGTATAGTGGTAGTTGTGTTCATGGTAGTACTGGTGAAGATGGTGGTGGTGGTATAGTGGTAGTAGTGTTAGTGGTAGTACTGGTGAAGATGGTGGTGGTGGTATAGTGGTAGTAGTGTTAGTGGTAGTACTGGTGAAGATGGTGGTGGTGGTATAGTGGTAGAAATGTTAGTGGTAGTACTGGTGAAGATGGTGGTTGTGGCATAGTGGTAGAAATGTTAGTGGTAGTACTGGTGAAGATGGTGGTTGTGGCATAGTGGTAGAAGTGTTAGTGGTAGTACTGGTGAAGATGGTGGTGGCGGTATAGTGGTAGTAGTGTTAGTGGTAGTACTGGTGAAGATGGTGGTTGTGGCATAGTGGTAGTAGTGTTAGTGGTAGTACTGGTGAAGATGGTGGTTGTGGCATAGTGGTAGAAATGTTAGTGGAAGTACTGGTGAAGATGGTGGTGGCGGTATAGTGGTAGTAGTGTTAGTGGTAGTACTGGTGAAGATGGTGGTTGTGGCATAGTGGTAGTAGTGTTAGTGGTAGTACTGGTGAAGATGGTGGTGGTGGAATAGTGGTAGTAGTGATAGTGGTAGTACTGATGAAGATGGTGGTGGCGGTATAGTGGTAGTAGTGTTAGTGGTAGTACTGGTGAAGATGGTGGTGGTGGAATAGTGGTAGTAGTGATAGTGGTAGTACTGATGAAGATGGTGGTGGCGGTATAGTGGTAGTTGTGTTCATGGTAGTACTGGTGAAGATGGTGGTGGCGGTATAGTGGTAGTAGTGTTAGTGGTAGTACTGGTGAAGATGGTGGTGGTGGAATAGTGGTAGTAGTGTTAGTGGTAGTACTGGTGAAGATGGTGGTGGTGGCATAGTGGTAGTAGTGTTAGTGGAAGTACTGGTGAAGATGGTGTTGGCGGAATAGTGGTAGTAGTGTTAGTGGTAGTACTGGTGAAGATGGTGGTGGTGGAATAGTGGTAGTAGTGTTAGTGGTAGTACTGGTGAAGATGGTGGTGGTGGTATAGTGGTAGTAGTGTTAGTGGTAGTACTGGTGAAGATGGTGGTGGTGGTATAGTGGTAGAAGTGTTAGTGGTAGTACTGGTGAAGATGGTGGTGGTGGCATAGTGGTAGTAGTGTTAGTGGTAGTACTGGTGAAGATGGTGGTGGTGGAATAGTGGTAGTAGTGTTAGTGGTAGTACTGGTGAAGATGGTGGTGGTGGAATAGTGGTAGTAGTGTTAGTGGTAGTACTGGTGAAGATGGTGGTGGTGGCATAGTGGTAGTAGTGTTAGTGGAAGTACTGGTGAAGATGGTGGTGGTGGAATAGTGGTAGTAGTGTTAGTGGTAGTACTGGTGAAGATGGTGGTGGTGGAATAGTGGTAGTAGTGTTAGTGGTAGTACTGGTGAAGATGGTGGTGGTGGAATAGTGGTAGTAGTGTTAGTGGTAGTACTGGTGAAGATGGTGGTGGTGGAATAGTGGTAGTAGTGTTAGTGGTAGTACTGGTGAAGATGGTGGTGGTGGAATAGTGGTAGTAGTGTTAGTGGTAGTACTGGTGAAGATGGTGGTGGTGGAATAGTGGTAGTAGTGTTAGTGGTAGTACTGGTGAAGATGGTGGTGGTGGCATAGTGGTAGTAGTGTTAGTGGAAGTACTGGTGAAGATGGTGGTGGTGGAATAGTGGTAGTAGTGTTAGTGGTAGTACTGGTGAAGATGGTGGTGGTGGAATAGTGGTAGTAGTGTTAGTGGTAGTACTGGTGAAGATGGTGGTGGTGGAATAGTGGTAGTAGTGTTAGTGGTAGTACTGGTGAAGATGGTGGTGGTGGAATAGTGGTAGTAGTGTTAGTGGTAGTACTGGTGAAGATGGTGGTGGTGGAATAGTGGTAGTAGTGTTAGTGGTAGTACTGGTGAAGATGGTGGTGGTGGAATAGTGGTAGTAGTAGCAGCAGCAGCAGCAGCAGTAGCAGCAGCAGCAGCAGTAGTCTTACTTGATGAACTATCTTGGAGTTTTTACTTTGAGCCACATTTGGAGACAGGCTAAATTAATGGCAAAACATTGCAAGACATTTGATTGAAGATATTTTATACAAATACATTTCAGGTTATTCTGCCCCTATTTACTCATGTCTGGTGTTTTGTTGTAACATAAAGTGTTGTGTGATGAGATGCTTGCCTACAAATCATCTCAGCTTCATTGCCAGTCTCATTCATGGCTGCGGCAGCAGCTGCGTTCCCAGCTGCTGGCTTTGCAGGTGCACCTTTCTCCTTTTTGCCTGACGAATCAATGCTATTTTCTTTAGGTTTTTTAAGTAGCTAATATGCTATTTTGTTAGAGCACTTAAGTAAAGTTTTCATTAAGTAGCTTAAATATGGTTTTAGTTATGTTACTTAAACAACTGATATTATCTTCCAGTTGCATAAACATTGTTTTTCTGAAGTTACTTAAATAATGCTTTCATGAAGTACCTGGGTAGCTTAAATAAAGTTTTTTGTTATGTAACTTAAATAATGTTATCTTAAAGTAGCTTAATCATTGTTTTGCTAAGGTACTTGAAGGTGTACTGTTTTCCTTGAGAATACTTTAAGTAACATAAATAAACATAGATTTCTTTAAGAAGTGTTTTCTGAAAGAAATTTAAACAATGATTTCCTTGGGTTACTAAAATACCACTATCATATAAACATTGCTGCAAAATAAAGATAAAATAATATGAAATTGTATTACTAATAGGTATATAATAAAATGATACACACTGAATAACAGTTTACATTCCTGTTCAGTTTAGAGAAGCTGGTTGTATTAGACAGGTATGGACACAGACAATTCACAGAAACATATTCAGAAAATATATCATCAGAGAGATGAGTTATCAGGTGGATTGTGGTGAAATGTTAACATGCAAGGCAGTTAAGGCATTCATATGAAGTCACACTGTGAGGTCATGGTTCAACCAATCAGAGCACTTGTACAGTGTACTTACCCAAATCAACAGACGCCAAACAGAAATGGTAGGAGCAGCACAAAAAATGAAATAAAAAAAACATGGTAAGACAAACATATTAATTATGGTAAACATAACAATAAATAACATAAATCAGTAATGATATATGTAAAGAATGCAACATATGTCTTAAACATCTTAACACTAAAATTGTATATTGTAAAGCAGAACTTTTGTACCGTATTCATTTGCAGAATAAGACTTTAATAAATTTCTTCAGTAAACAATAAAATAACAGATGTTAGTGTATGTATTACAACTGGAGTATATAAGAGTGTTTGCAATGTATTGGCGATTTGAAAATATCAAAACATTTCTCAGAAAATATGTGTTTTACAGTTTACAAACAACTGTTTACATCTCCATCCCATAATCAGACCCAAATTCCTTTATGAATCTAATGTGCATATAGCATATATAGAATGTTCATACAAAATTTGTGTTGTGGGATGTCATATTTCTAATAATCGTTTAGTTCCAAAAATGTAAGGTCATGGGATGATTTGCCATACAAGCCTTTTAGAAAAAGATGACAAGTTATTTTTGCTAGCCCCAGTGTTCTTGTTGTTTAAATTTAGACATTCAAGCTGAAGGTGTGAAATGTTCCTGGCCATATGCGGTCTGACACAGAAAGTTCTCACTCGCTGTATCAAAGCAGTCACAGTTTTAACTTAATAATCTGAGATCACACAACGTACAGTGTCAAAAAAAATTGTGATCGAATATAATATTCATCAAATTCATATTACTTTTAACTCAACATAAATCCACTTTCAGCAGTATAATTTTCGAGAAAATACAAAATAAAGTACATGTTACATAATCTTTTAAAAATGTATCAGTGTATTGTGTGATCTCCAAAGTGTATTAGTTGACTAATTATAAATAACACATAATGCTCTACATGCCAGCCACCCTGTCAACCAAGCTCCTTTTTCCTGCAAACTTCAGACAAACTCCCTGTTAAAAATGTCACCTTTACCATCATAAAAATAAAGGCTTTCACATTACAAATGTACATTGTAAAATACAAATTGTTGTATCACTTTCATTCACAGATTCAGACTTTATGAAAGACAAAATAAGTTCTTTCATGAAAGATACATTTATCTGCCCCAACAGTGATACAGGATGGTACAAGAGTTCAATAAGTGGAGTAAGCATTTGACCACAAGGTGGCGTGGCTGTAGAAAGTGGCTAAAGCGCTGATGCTGTTGTTTATAGGTTTGACCTAGTTTACCATCCAACTACCTGAAACAGAAGGAAAACATCCAACATGTCACACAGCATATATCAGTGGATATAACAAAAACTGTTAACTTCATTCTTAAAATGAAGAATGACATCAGTGGATGATAGACTAGACTCACTGAATGGAAGAACAAACTGATTGATTCATATTCATAATAAGTAAGTTTTCTTAACGTTGTCGTCTGAGCAGGGTATTTCAACGAGGGAGCAGCACAGAGTCACATTGTAGCATCATCTGCTACATTGACTAGCATCAGGAGTCAACTCAAAACATCAATGTCCGATATCAGATTAAATTACTTCAACCTTGTCTCACCCTCCTCAGATTAAATTTGTGAACATTGATTTATTGAAATCAATATATTAAAAGTATCGGTCCAAGCCATAAAATGTCAATGTCTGACACATGTTGAAACTCCCTCCCTAAAACGAAAGTAATTTAATCTGATATCGACATATTCTGAGAAGATCCCTTATTATGCTTTTAACTTTTAACTTATTGTTTTTAACTGACTATCATAATTATTCACACTTACGCCAGTGTCACATGACCTCACTTAGCTGATTCAATATGCATTGAGCGAGGACTGTTATCTCCAAAGTAGGATTCCTCCAAAACTCAGACAATAATATCATTCCAATGCAACAGCTACATAGCATTAACTGTTCAATTTCAATATGGCCTATCATTAAGTGGGTCAGCTTCCTGATTGAAATGCATTGGTTGGAAGTCAGAACTACATGTGTCCAGCAATATGTAACTGACTGATTCTAAGGAAACCAAAGCGGTCAGCACGGATATAGCTGCCTACCAATAAAGCAATTTACAAGGGATACTAGTCAACAAACATAGACAATTAAACCTGCTACAAATGTATGTACATGTATGTACATGGACAAAACAGACATGCATTTTCAATATCCAATAACATGCAGTAACAAGCAACAACATACAAAATCAGACAGTAACATGCAGTAACATGCACTAATCAGCATGTCGTTCATGTGCGTGTAAAACATGCAAACAGCCTAGTGTGCACGTGCTGGCATGTGTTCATCTGTACGTGTGTGTTTTCACAGCAATGCATTTCTTGAACAATACTGTGCACTTTGCATAACTTAACACCTGTGTATAAAGCAGTGAAAACAAAGTGTGTCTAGGATAAAACACACTTGTGCATGGGTAGACCTCATTTCCCAAACGTCACCTCACCCCATTCCTGAACCTATGCTGCGTGCCACAAACCTGATTTCCCAAGGCCCCATATCACCCCATTCTTCAACCTATGGTGCGTGCCAGAAAACCTCATTTCCCAAACCCCTCCTTGCTCTCTACTCCTCAAAAACCACCACCAGCAAAAAGCTTCTGCCACACGATCACATGATCACATGATCACATGATCACATGATCACATGATCACATGATCACATGATTACTGACTTTTTGGACCTCTTCAGTTGACTCCCAAGAGAAACAAGAGAGAGGGCACTTCGACTGGACATTGAGCCACTATCTGACTCGTGATTGGACGTTGCTCTGTAATGGACACACACAGCTATACAGCTGCTCATTGGCTAATAAATAATATTTAATAATAAAATTATATACATTATATATATATTTATAATTTGAATTTGAATATATATATATATAATAAAACTATTATGACATTGTTTACATAAATTAAAATAGTGCCAGATGTAAGATTGTTTATGGCAATCAGAGAAATTCAAATTTTTATATAAACAAGTACATGTATATTAAAAAGTATTACTAATAATGCATATTAGATAAATATATCATAATAAAAGAAATATATTTTGTTACCAAAGTCAAACAATACAGTTAAAAAATGGACAAGAACACAGAAACTTGTCAAACTAAATACCACTAAAAAGTACACTGTTCATCTGGGGTGATAATATTAAAACAAATGTTGTGTAACATTTGAAACTGGCAAGAATTTCTGAGTTTTACATGTGGTTCAGCCTAGGATTTTACTTGATCATGTCAGCCATTGTGAATGAGTTAGCTCTTGTTTGATTTAAGTTCATGTAAATGAGTATACGTTGATGTTAGCCAAACACAGGACTCTTCTTGCTAAATAATAATACACACATTGACACAAGTACATATTTTCTTCTAGATTATAGTTAACAAAGAGGAGTGAAAAAGTGAGTATTTAAAAAAGTTCTGGTAATCCAAATAACAGAGTATATAGATTACTATGTTTTGTGGATCAATATTATTAAGAGGTAGACAAGTTACACGGCTATGTACATCTGGAATCACACGAGGTTAGTTTAGCCTAAATGAACAAACTATATTATAGGATATGACTAATTTTCATTTTTATCTGTGAGCAATGGCAAACTTTAAACAATACAATTTGCTAGGTCATGTATCTAAATAAAATTAGATTTTACCCATAATCTATGACATGACATTGCACTCATTATATTTTGCAGTTTAAAATAGTTGCGTTTATCTGATAAATTAAAATTAGAAAACCACATAAAGCACCAAAGTTTCATATTTCACTGCCCATGATTTGAGCACACAGCAAACAAAATGTACAAATTCTCCACATTTTGACAATTCCACTGATATTCTGCCAGTGGTATTACTGTTATTGCATTTTAAAAACAAAACTTGACTAACTAAAACATACTTAACATTTGTCACAATACAAATAGAGACAGAACCAAACATTCAGTGTGGCGTGACAACACAAACAGAGATAGATTCAAACATACAGTGTGACATGGCAACACAAACATAGACAGAATCAAACATACAGTGAGGCACAACAACACAGACAGAACCAAACATTCAGTGTGATATGAGAGACTTACCCGGCAGAGTGACCACGTCTCTCCCGGGTATCGGATACGGAGCCCGTTCCCGATTTATTAGATCGATGGGAACGGGCATCCGAATGGTGAGACCCACGGGATCGAGTACCTTTCTCCCGAGTGTCTGACGTCAGCGGCCCCGACCCTACGGGTCCACCTGGCAGAGGTGCCAGAACTACAACGATAGTGCTTGTATCAAACACAACTCTCAGCAGAAGAAATCAACAGATTTAACCAGATTTAACAAGTTGTCATTCAAAGTACAAACCCACATACCAAGTGGATAAAGAAGTCTTTGATTTATTTTATCAAGAATCCAGCTTTTTAAATGTCAACGTGAAATCAGTCTTTGTGAGAGATCTGTTGGTTATGTATTTAATAAATTCACACTGCTAGTATTTACTTAATCCATACATAATGTGTTTCTTTAATCTGTAATTTTTTGTGAGAATGACAACATACATCCAAACTACAGCTAGACAAGGCTCCTTCACTATTGTTACTTTATGAATTCTTAGTGAGAATGACAACATACATCCAAACTACAGCTATACAAGGCTCCTTCACTATTGTTACTTTATGAATTCTTTATGAGAATGACAACATACATCCAAACTACAGCTATACAAGGCTCCTTCACTATTCTTACTTTATGAATTCTTTGTGAGAATGACAACATACATCCAAACTACAGCTATACAAGGCTCCTTCACTATTGTTACTTTAAGAATTCTTTGTGAGAATGACAACATACATCCAAACTACAGCTATACAAGGTTCCTTCACTATTGTTACTTTATGAATTCTTTGTGAGAATGACAACATACATCCAAACTACAGCTATACAAGGTTCCTTCACTATTCTTACTTTATGAATTCTTTGTGAGAATGACAACATACATCCAAACTACAGCTATACAAGGCTCCTTCACTATTCTTACTTTATGAATTCTTTGTGAGAATGACAACATACATCCAAACTACAGCTATACAAGGCTCCTTCACTATCGTTACTTTATGAATTCTTTGTGAGAATGACAACATACATCCAAACTACAGCTATACAAGGCTCCTTCACTATCGTTACTTTATGAATTCTTTGTGAGAATGACAACATACATCCAAACTTCAGCTATACAAGGTTCCTTCACTATTCTTACTTTATGAATTCTTTGTGAGAATGACAACATACATCCAAACTACAGCTATACAAGGCTCCTTCACTATTCTTACTTTATGAATTCTTTGTGAGAATGACAACATACATCCAAACTACAGCTATACAAGGCTCCTTCACTATTGTTACTTTATGAATTCTTTGTGAGAATGACAACATACATCCAAACTACAGCTATACAAGGCTCCTTCACTATTCTTACTTTATGAATTCTTTGTGAGAATGACAACATACATCCAAACTACAGCTATACAAGGCTCCTTCACTATTGTTACTTTATGAATTCTTTGTGAGAATGACAACATACATCCAAACTACAGCTATACAAGGCTCCTTCACTATTGTTACTTTATGAATTCTTTGTGAGAATGACAACATACATCCAAACTACAGCTATACAAGGCTCCTTCACTATTCTTACTTTATGAATTCTTTGTGAGAATGACAACATACATCCAAACTACAGCTATACAAGGCTCCTTCACTATTCTTACTTTATGAATTCTTTGTGAGAATGACAACATACATCCAAACTACAGCTATACAAGGCTCCTTCACTATCGTTACTTTATGAATTCTTTGTGAGAATGACAACATACATCCAAACTACAGCTATACAAGGCTCCTTCACTATCGTTACTTTATGAATTCTTTGTGAGAATGACAACATACATCCAAACTACAGCTATACAAGGCTCCTTCACTATTCTTACTTTATGAATTCTTTGTGAGAATGACAACATACATCCAAACTACAGCTATACAAGGCTCCTTCACTATCGTTACTTTATGAATTCTTTGTGAGAATGACAACATACATCCAAACTACAGCTATACAAGGCTCCTTCACTATTCTTACTTTATGAATTCTTTGTGAGAATGACAACATACATCCAAACTACAGCTATACAAGGTCGCTTCACTAGCGTTACTTTATGAATTCAGCTACTGATTTTTACTTTGTCACTTCCTATATTTCTTCAGTTTTAGTACATTTATTTATGCATGCTAAATATTTCTTGAGGTTCTCATGTAATAATAAAAATTATTGTATTTATTGCAAGAACTATCATCAGAAAGGAAACTGTGGTAAATATTGCATGTCGTTGATATAGCAATCTCAGAGCCCAGTAGCCCTGCATATCTCATAGATAAATAAATTCTCCACATTTTTTTCACAGACTCATTGATGTGAGGTCAGAGACTGACCATTGATGTGAGGTCCGAGACTGATGAGGATCTGCTCTGGGTTGACCTCAGGCACCGAATCATGCAGTAACTTTTCCTTCTGAGTCCTGCAACACCAGATTGGTCCATACTGTCAAATACTTGTGGACAGATGGAAGGGCGGGCGGGCGGGCAGGCGGGCGGGCGGGCGGGCGGGCGGGCAGGCGGGCATTGGGCAATTAGTGGGGACACTTAGTCCCAGCGGTGCCGCTTGTGATCTTCCTGGGCCTGGACGTGTGACCACTGTCTCCGGTGTTTGTTGACACATTGGGTTGACCAGCCTCTGCTCATTTGGTGAGATGCAGATTGTCCTTGCATCGGTAGTATACCCACTGAATAGTACACTGACAGACAAGTAGACAGACAGATGGACAGACAAACATATATGAACTGTTTCTGACAGACATACATAATCACTTACTTGAGGATGGTCTTGATGACCCCAATGGACGGGTCATCCATGGCAAGCTTGCCTGGCTTGCTGACCGACTGTATGGACACTTCAGATGGGAAGCCAACTCTTGTGATACCTGCAAGCATCATTTGACTTCTTTGTATTGTCTCAAACTAAGCTTCCTTCTGCAAGCATGTCCATTCTAAACCTTCCATAATTATACATCTTTCCTAATTAAATATTCCCTGAGCACATCTTCCCTGGCATCTTTCTTGGCTGCATCTTTTCTGATTCACTGACCACATTTTACCTGATATTATCTTCTCTGACCGAATCTTCCTTGACCACATACCTTCCCTGACCACATGTTCCTTGACCACATACCTTCCCTGACCACATCTTCCTTGACCACATACCTTCCCTGACCACATCTTCCTTGACCACATACCTTCCTTGACCACATACCTTCCTTGACCACATACCTTCCTTGACCACATCTTCCTTGACCACATACCTTCCTTGACCACATACCTTCCTTGACCACATCTTCCCTTACTGCATCTTTTCTGACCACATTTTATCTGACCTTATTTTCTCTGATCACATCTTCCCTGAACATATCTTCACAGATTACATCTTTCCTAACTGCATTCTCTGACCATGTCTTCACTGACCACATGTCCTCTGGCCACATTTTTCCTGACTATATCTTCCTGTAGACACTGACTGAACATTACACTGACACAAACAGACCGATGTATTTACACAGACTATTATATTGCCACTGACTGGCCAGTACAGACTGACCAATACATAGACACAGACTAACCAGTACAGACTGACCAGTACATAGATACAGACTAACCAGTATAGACTGATCAGTATATAGACATAGATTGACCAGTGCATAGAGAGATTAGACAGACTGACCAACAATTATATAGGCACAGACTGACCAGTACAGACTGACCAGTATATAGATACAGACTAACCAGTACAAACTTACCAGTATATAGATACATTGACCAGTGCATAGGCACAGATTGACCAGTACATGGACAGACTGACCAATCATTACATAGACACAGATTGACCAGTACATGGACAGACTGACCAACCTTTACAGACACAGACTGACCAGTATTTAGACTGACCAATTATTGCATAGACACAGACTGACCAGTACATACAGACTGACCAATAATTACACAGACTGACCAGTACATAGACACACTGACTAATAATTACGCAGAAACAGACTGACCAGTACATAGACAGACTGAGTAATCATTACATAGACAGAGTGATCAATCTTTACACAGACACAGACTGACCAGTATATAGATTGACCAGTACATAGACTGACCAATACATAGACTGACCAGTACATAGACAGACTGACCAATCATTACATAGACAGACTGACCAGTATATAGACAGACTGACCAGTACATAGATTAATCAATCATAACAGACACAGACTGACCAGTAGATAGACTGACCAATCATTACACGGACTGACCAGTACCTGTAGCCCCGTGGACGCTGGCAACACCTGAGGACTGGACATCAGCAGCAGGGAGGTTCCTGATAGCGTTGAGGTAGATGCTGCGGCGGTAGAACAGGTGGAACATCTCACTCAGACCCTCGTACAACTGTGTCGATGTCACTGACTACAACACGACGCCGACATGTCACTGAGACATGATTGTCATGTGCTAAGCATGACACAGATATAATATAATAATAATACATTCTGACATTTCAATAGCGCCTGTATTCTTTACAAATTCGAGCTCAGAGGTGCAACAAACAAAATCATTTGGCGTCATCATAAACGGGGACAGGTGAAAGTCGTCATTGGAACATGAAATCATTGATAATTTATGGTGAAAAAGCGATTTCAAACAAATGTTTTTATTTTTTATGAAGCGTGTCTGTAGCTTCAGATTTAATTGTAATAAGGAGTTGATTCCAAATGGTTGGTGCAGCTGTGGAGATAGCATGTTTGCCAATATTCAGCCTAGGTTTAGGAACAAACAGTTGTTTGTACCACTATTCCAAGCAATGAAAACCAACTTAAGCAGTAGTTCTTAATTACTGTTCAGAGCAGGGAAAATGTTAAATCATACAAACATAAATATAATAACATAAGCATTGGAACTAGGAGGCTTGGGGGCTCAGCTCCCCTATGCTGAAAGTGGGGGTTAGTTCCTAATATTTATTATTGAGATTACAAAAAACTGCTTTAAAGTTGGACTTTTGGAATAAAATTTGATAAACTTGAAATAAACTGAAAAATTAATTGTTGTGAACATTTTCAACAATACGAATGCATTCCTGATATAGCAAAATCGAGCTCGAATTGTGAAAACAGTCTCCCGTCTTCCAATGTCATGTCTCAACAAATCATGAACCAACAACAGATATTGAACTAAACGTTTGGGTTCAGCCCCAACAATATTAATTTTATTCTGAAGTCAGTGAATAATAACACACAAAGACAGTGAGCAAAACAACTGAAAGATATGTCTTAAGTAACTTCAGAATAATGTTTACACAACACAACTCTTATCTAATATTTATGTAGAAAACAAACACATTTTGTTTGATCATAAACTGCTCCTGTATCAAGTTTGTAGTTTGTACATTATCCACAATGCAGTTGGTTCTGGTTCGACATCTACATACTAATGCCATCTACTGGCAGGTCTTAATTGTGCAGGAAAGTGCAAGAAATGTCACCAAGGTCAAAGATGGGGTACAATGTCAAAACTGTCAGTTTCAACTCAACTTTTTCAAACAATGCCATGCCGTCCTTAAATCTATTGAAATTAATTAAATCTTCTATTTAATTATAATGACTACAATCTAACTGCACTAACTTACCTCATCTGAACGTTTGATCTGCACAGAATAATCAAAGCTATTGACATTCAAACCAACCCCCTGTTTCTAATGCATGCATCCTCGTATTTGATGCATTCCTTTGTTATACATCGATTCACACACCATCTGTGATTTAAATTACCAGCTTAATGCAAGCTTAGCACTTTGTCAATGCATCTTCAAACACTCTCCTTACATATTCAAACTCCCGCCCCTACACCTTCAAACCTCCGCCCCTACACCTTCAATCCCCCGCCCCTACACCTTCAAACCCCCGCCCCTACACCTTCAAACCCCCGTCCTACACCTTCAAACCCCCGCCCCTACACGTTCAAACCCCCGCCCCTACACCTTCAACCCCCCCCAACATCTTTAAAACCATTACCCAGAGATCATCAGCCCTTTCACCTACACCATCAAACCTCCCTTTTTAAAACCACCTCTTAAACCAATTCAAGTCCCTGCCTCTACACTGTCAAACTCCTGCCCTACAATTCCAAACCTCCTACCTACAATATCTAGCCCTCTCCCCTCACATCTTAAACCCACCCTCCTCAGACAGCTTCAAGACACACCATTGTCAGATAGCACATAACATCATGTTCCTTGGTAAATAACAACATATTAGCACACTGACATTTGTTTTATATTTTCAGAGCTCATTTTCAATATAAATTTCTCCATCTCGTCCATATGTTGCTGACAACAGTAACTTGGGTATTAAGTTCCACATGTCTATTTTGAATATAAGTCAACAATAGCTATCTAGGTAATTCTCCATAAATTGTGTGATTTCAGCAAAAATTCATATTTCATAATTTCATCTTTCAATGTGCAGGTTTTTTGACAAATAATGTAAAACTAACAATATATGTCCAACAGAATAAAAACAGACATTACCAGCTAAAATGACAATGTTTCTCTAAGCAGTGTTAGGTTTTAACAGTTCAAACCATATGCCATTCAATCCAAAACACACATCAAAAGCACTTTCTCAAAACAATAATTTTATAAAAAAAATTAAATTACTCAAACCAACAGAAACATTTTTTTTTTCATTAAAACACCAAAACCATCTACCAATGTGAGCCTATTTTGGCATTTCTTCTTACGATACACTTTACTGCTGCATTTCACATAGAACAAACATATTATAATAACAAACTTGAATGTGGGATTTGATAACCTACCAGTTTATCTGGGTTTGGTTTCTCGCAGGCATCAATGCGTATGCGGAGGTCTGCGATGGCGTTAAAGCACCTACGAGCCTCCGAGTTACTGTCAGCGACCTCGGCCTTGATCTTCACCTGTGTGTTTGTGAGCCAGCGAGCAATCCTCTCCATGAACAGCAGGTCCACCATGTGGTGCTTGAATCTACCGGGAAACACACAAGTGCTTTATATGTCCTTGATAATGACAATCTAGCTGTCCCTGCAACATCAATGGTCTGTGAGACATCCTAATGTGACACTCAGTCCCCACTGATGTCATCAAACACTGTCTCACCAGGTGCCTCAAGGCCCAAAAAATTAATAATAATAACTTTATTTATATACTAAAATCCAGAGTAAATCTCTGTTCAGAAGTGTTCATAGTACAATATTCAATAAAACATAACACATAACTTAGATATAAAATAATAATACAAGTAAAATATAAATAAATATAAACAAATAAAAATAACTACATATGTATAACTTGTGAGTGTTGTACCAAGCTGAACCAGAGGGATTAAAAGTTAATTAAAAGTTACATTGATGTAAATTATATTATGTATCAATGTAGTAAAATTAAGTATATGTATATATTAAACAAACTTTATAGTTATATGTATTAGTTAATTAATAAATAGTATGTGACTACAATAATACATTATTAGTTCATGTTGTTATAACAGGCTGGTGGTGTGCTTGCCAACTCATGGTCTGTACTGGTGTCATATAGAATATGGACCCCTAAGAAAATGGACTGTGGGTCCATACTCCCTACAGAATTAAATGAGAAACTGCAGAGGGAGATGTGCAGGACTGTCTTCAGACAGCAGTAACAGCTGGTCTTGGGACTACTTCACACTTTAATCCTTGGCAGAACTGTTCAATCGAATGGCAATTCTGTTTCTCCAGAAAGTTTCAGCCAAGCTACAATTAATCCTCAAAATTATTTATACTTAGCTACTACTGTCTGTTATAGATATTCTTTCATATAGCTGAGTGAATTGGAGCAAAGTAGAATGAACTAAACTGCCAAAGTTTGAAACAGCAACACAGGATTATCTCGAATGAGAGCCTGATGGTGGAGCCACTGTGCCACTGTACTCCACAAACAATATGTTTACAAGACTCTAGAACTGTTTGGCCAACAAATCAAAAATAATGTCGTGTAGGAAAAATCATATGACTACACTCTTTTTTATTGTCAAGTACATGTATGTTCAAAAAACATTTTGTATGAAAGTGTTCAGCCATTCTGTGATACTACACAAAAACTATACTTAATTCCATTGCTGCCTGCTGCTATTTGCCACAAACTGTTTTAAATTTTGATCATTCATAGGGATAGCAGACTAAAAATAACATATCAAAGTATTAAGCTAAATAGTGTGCATGAGACTACCTTTCCTCAAACTCGGAGGCAATCTTAGTAGCCTGGTCGAGTCTCTTCGCCTCGATTCCCTCCAGGTCTGACATAACGGAGCCCTCTGACTTGTCAATCTTTTGTGACATCTGCTCCAGCTTCTTCCTGTAGCCGTCTATCTCTTCTGGACAGAAGTTGCCACCATCGGAGAACACCCTGGCAGCAAGAACCAGAAGACACACAATCAGGTCAAAGATGTTCACTAATTTGTTATTACATTAATTTATAATAACATAGTAATATAAACATTTTGTGCTTTTTGTTATGAATATTTCCAACAATAATAATACAAACTTCCGTGAAACATAAATCTTCAACAACAGTGCTTGCAACCATATAAAGAGCCACCAGATTTCAGTTAATTTTCCAACCGCAATCAACTCATTCCAAATTGTGATTTCAGTTTTTATGACAACTGCACACTTGTTTGACAGAGAAAAAGAAATAGCACAATATGGATTGAAGACTCTGGAACTGTCAAACTATATATGACAGTTTCTGTATTAACTTTAGAAAAAATAACTACTGGTTTGTACCCACTTGAAAGATTTGATGAAGCGTGCGTTTGACTCGCGCAGCATCTGTAAGGTGTCGTCAAGTTTCTGGCGGAAGACTCGGAGTGAGGCACGAATCACCTCCATGTACTTTTCTTTCTCCACCTGGAGCTGGTTGGAGAGTGCTATCAACCTATGTCAAAACAGTCATTCACATTAATGCAACTGATGTCAAACATCACCATCTGACCATTTCCCGGAATAGCCGCATGAAATACAGAAAGCATTAAATAAATATAAATATACTTATACAGTGTCCAATCTAGTTGGAACTATTCAAGGCAGTTTACATATAAAACAACAATAAAAACAATTAGTTAAATCTATTAATTGCGTTCTTTAAAATGTTATCTTAAAGTGAATCATGTACATGTGTATAAACAAACACTTATAAAAGGAAAGGGTTGATATAAATCTAAAAGTCATGGTATGAGTTAAACTATCAATTAAATGGTATGATTAAAATATAAATGTTTTTTTCAAACTCCTTCCAAACAGCTACATCACAATGTTTCACACATTGCTACTATTGATTAAGATGTAGTATTTTTAAAGAACCTAATGAATAGGAGAATTAAGAATAAAATATAGTTGTCATATTTCTTCCATGGGATCAGTAAGAGTTTGGCTCCAAAGATACAAACCATTTGGTAAAAACATTAACATACCACCATACACATATACTATACAAACCATAGTGTCCCTAATAGACATGCAGTGCATGAGTGGGAAGGTTTGGGTGTGCACCAAATGTGGTCACCCACTAAATCGGCTTATGACTAGAATAGACAATTACTCTTCAGTAAGCCTGAGACATACAGTGCCTCAAAGTGAATCACCCGAGACATACTTCTTCTGAAATCAGCACCTTTACTGTGTCATGTCTTAGTACATTCTACATGTTCTTCAAATTGCCTTAATAATGTCAAATAAATGTAGTGTGAACATATAGTGGACGTTGCATTGTTTGTTTTATCCAAAACAGCATATCAGTGTCCGACACACAATAACGAATGTTTGTGGTTTTCGAATTTATCCAAAGAGGCAGCGCTTGTTTATTGAAACACAGACGCTTGAACATGAATTTATATGACAATTACCATGACTTCTACATGTTATCAAAGTTGCCAGTAGGACACCGCGGACAATGTATCTGGATGTTGTGACACGGATGACAATCTCACCTTTGTCTCTAGTCAAATTCTGTTGCTTAAGTCCATCAAAATTGTTGTGTTAGTCAGTTGGCATTTAATTTAACGTAAACAAATCTGCCATTTGTTTGATTTGCACACATGATAGCTTCTCTCTGGCAGTACCATAAAATAACAAATAAAAACCCTCTTTGTGTTAGGCATTTACATTTACCATATATTTACTTAAGAAAGTTTCTCCAGTAATGGTTCAGTTGCCCTATCCACAGTTATTATTTTCAAATTGCATTAGTCTGTGCACTGTCTTAGCTAGTAATTGTAGCGTCTACTCATGTTGCATTTAAAATACAGAATGGCAATAATCATTGTACCTGGACATTACAGTGTAGACTACGGAGATGAACATTAATGGACTTTACTTTCACAGTTTCAATGTACTTGGTGAACATTTAACCTGTTCATATTCAACAGAATATTAAACTTATATGTGACTTCTTCTTTAACTTAAATTGCACTTTTTTGTGACACATGTCACATGTGTTAGTTTAAAAAAGGACACTTTATTGATTGGTTTTGATACAATGTCCATATTCAAAGATAATTACTAGATACCATCACAGATAAAGTAAAAACTTCACTGGACTATTTCACATGTAAAAAGGGGAGTGGACCTCTATTATGGATAATACGGTAATTTAGTTCAATTATACAGATTTTTTTAGATGTTAGCCTAATGTGCAACGTACTTTGATGACTTTGTGGCATTGACAAAGATAATCTGCAGAGACTCAATGTCCTGTTTGAACTTCTCCGTCAGTTTGCTGTGAGACTGGGTCATGTTGGTGAAGTCTCGCTTCAGTTCGCTCAGAGACAGTTTGATGCCCTTGCAGTGTCGTGACACGCGTTCATTGTGCATGATCAACTCGGCTGAAGCACACAAACATGCAGGCACCTTCCAGTGTGTGTCACAGTACTGTCAATGCTGTTCAACTGTGTGACTGTCCCTGGTATTTTTAGATGAGATTGTGGTGGTGGATACATTTAGTATCACAGGAAAGTGTACACTACTTGTAGAGTCTGTTTCACACAGAACACACAGATATTACAGGAAAGTGTACGCTACTTGTAGAGTGTGTTTCACACAGAACACACAAATATTACAGGAAAGTGTACGCTACTTGTAGAGTCTGTTTCACACAAAACACACAAATATTACAGGAAAGTGTACGCTACTTGTAGAGTCTGTTTCACACAGAACACACAGATATTACAGGAAAGTGTACGCTACTTGTAGAGTCTGTTTCACACAGAACACACATATATTACAGGAAAGTGTACGCTACTTGTAGAGTCTGTTTCACACAGAACACACAAATATTACAGGAAAGTGTACGCTACTTGTAGAGTCTGTTTCACACAGAACACACAAATATTACAGGAAAGTGTACGCTACTTGTAGAGTCTGTTTCACACAGAACACACAAATATTACAGGAAAGTGTACGCTACTTGTAGAGTCTGTTTCACACGGAACACACAGATATTACAGGAAAGTGTACGCTACTTGTAGAGTGTGTTTCACACAGAACACACAGATATTACAGGAAAGTGTACGCTACTTGTAGAGTGTGTTTCACACAGAACACACAAATATTACAGGAAAGTGTACGCTACTTGTAGAGTGTGTTTCACACAGAACACACAGATATTACAGGAAAGTGTACGCTACTTGTAGAGTCTGTTTCACACAGAACACACAGATATTACAGGAAAGTGTACGCTACTTGTAGAGTCTGTTTCACACAGAACACACATATATTACAGGAAAGTGTACGCTACTTGTAGAGTCTGTTTCACACGGAACACACAGATATCACAGGAAAGTGTACGCTACTTGTAGAGTCTGTTTCACACAGAACACACAGATATCACAGGAAAGTGTACGCTACTTGTAGAGTCTGTTTCACACAGAACACACAGATATCACAGGAAAGTGTACGCTACTTGTAGAGTCTGTTTCACACAGAACACACAGATATTACAGGAAAGTGTACGCTACTTGTAGAGTCTGTTTCACACAAAACACACAGATATTACAGGAAAGTGTACGCTACTTGTAGAGTCTGTTTCACACAGAACACACAGATATTACAGGAAAGTGTACGCTACTTGTAGAGTCTGTTTCACACAGAACACACAGATATTACAGGAAAGTGTACGCTACTTGTAGAGTCTGTTTCACACAGAACATACAGATATTACAGGAAAGTGTACGCTACTTGTAGAGTCTGTTTCACACAGAACACACAGATATTACAGGAAAGTGTACGCTACTTGTAGAGTCTGTTTCACACAGAACACACAGATATAACAGGAAAGTGTACACTACTTGTAGAGTCTGTTTCACACAGAACACACAGATATTACAGGAAAGTGTACGCTACTTGTAGAGTCTGTTTCACACAGAACACACAGATATTACAGGAAAGTGTACGCTACTTGTAGAGTCTGTTTCACACAGAACACACAGATATAACAGGAAAGTGTACGCTACTTGTAGAGTCTGTTTCACACAGAACACACAGATATAACAGGAAAGTGTACGCTACTTGTAGAGTCTGTTTCACACAGAACACACAGATATCACAGGAAAGTGTACGCTACTTGTAGAGTCTGTTTCACACAGAACACACAGATATAACAGGAAAGTGTACACTACTTGTAGAGTCTGTTTCACACAGAACACACATATATTACAGGAAAGTGTACGCTACTTGTAGAGTCTGTTTCACACAGAACACACAGATATCACAGGAAAGTGTACGCTACTTGTAGAGTCTGTTTCACACGGAACACACAGATATTACAGGAAAGTGTACGCTACTTGTAGAGTCTGTTTCACACGGAACACACAGATATTACAGGAAAGTGTACGCTACTTGTAGAGTCTGTTTCACACAGAACACACAGATATTACAGGAAAGTGTACGCTACTTGTAGAGTCTGTTTCACACAGAACACACAGATATTACAGGAAAGTGTACGCTACTTGTAGAGTCTGTTTCACACAGAACACACAGATATTACAGGAAAGTGTACGCTACTTGTAGAGTCTGTTTCACACAGAACACACAGATATTACAGGAAAGTGTACGCTACTTGTAGAGTCTGTTTCACACAGAACACACAGATATTACAGGAAAGTGTACGCTACTTGTAGAGTCTGTTTCACACAGAACACACAGATATTACAGGAAAGTGTATGCTACTTGTAGAGTCTGTTTCACACAGAACACACAGATATCACAGGAAAGTGTACGCTACTTGTAGAGTCTGTTTCACACAGAACACACAGATATTACAGGAAAGTGTACGCTACTTGTAGAGTCTGTTTCACACAGAACACACATATATTACAGGAAAGTGTACGCTACTTGTAGAGTCTGTTTCACACAGAACACACAAATATCACAGGAAAGTGTACGCTACTTGTAGAGTCTGTTTCACACAGAACACAGATATTACAGGAAAGTGTACGCTACTTGTAGAGTCTGTTTCACACAGAACACACAGATATTACAGGAAAGTGTACGCTACTTGTAGAGTCTGTTTCACACAGAACACACATATATTACAGGAAAGTGTACGCTACTTGTAGAGTCTGTTTCACACAGAACACACATATATTACAGGAAAGTGTACGCTACTTGTAGAGTCTGTTTCACACAGAACACACAAATATCACAGGAAAGTGTACGCTACTTGTAGAGTCTGTTTCACACAGAACACAGATATTACAGGAAAGTGTACGCTACTTGTAGAGTCTGTTTCACACAGAACACACATATATTACAGGAAAGTGTACACTACTTGTAGAGTCTGTTTCACACAGAACACACAGATACACAGTCATATACAGGCATGCACACACATAGGGTATGAACCCTATGTAAGCACTGAAACACCCCCACCAACACATACTGACACACATTAACACATTGACACCCACCAACACATGCCGATTCACATTGACACACCGACACCCACCAACACATGCCAATACATACTGACACACATAGGCACCCACTGATACACTCTGATACACACTGATATCCACAGACATATTCCAACATTCCAAAACCCACTGGCATATGTTGACAAACACTGACACACACCGACAACCACCAACACATACCAACACACACCAACACAGATCGGCATCCACAGACACATATAACATACACTGACACAGATTGGCATCCACAGACACATAACAACACACACGGACAAAGATCAGCATCCGCAGACACACAACAACACACACCGACACAGATCGGCATCCACAGACACATAACAACACACACGGACACAGCTCGGCATCCACAGACAAACAACAACACACACGACACAGATCAGCATCCACAGACACATAACAACACACACGGACACAGATCGGCATCCACAGACACACAACAACATAAACCGACACAGCTCGGCATCCACAGACACATAACAACACACACCGACACAGATCGGCATCCGCAGACACACAACAACATAAACCGACACAGATCGGCATCCGCAGACACACAACAACACACACCGACACAGATCGGCATCCGCAGACACACAACAACACACACCGACACAGATCAGCATCCACAGACACATAACAACATAAACCGACACAGCTCGGCATCCACAGACAAACAACAACACACACGGACACAGATCAGCATCCGCAGACACACAACAACACACACCAACACAGATCGGCATCCACAGACACACAACAACATAAACCGACACAGCTCGGCATCCACAGACACACAACAACACACACCGACATAGATCAGCATCCGCAGACACACAACAACATACACCACACAGATCGGCATCCACAGACACACAGCAACACACACCGACACAGATCGATATCCGCAGACACACAACAACATACACCGACACAGATCGGCATCCACAGACACACAACAACATACACCGACACAGATCGGCATCCACAGACACACAACAACACACACCGACACAGATCGATATCCGCAGACACACAACAACATACACCGACACAGATCGGCATCCACAGACACACAGCAACACACACCGACACAGATCGATATCCGCAGACACACAACAACATACACCGACACAGATCGGCATCCACAGACACACAACAATACACACTGACACAGATCGATATCCACAGACACACAACAACATACACCACACAGATCGATATCCGCAGACACACAACAACATACACTGACACAGATCGATATCCGCAGACACACAACAACACACACCGACACAGATCGATATCCGCAGACACACAACAACATACACTGACACAGATCGGCATCCACAGACACACAACAACATACACCGACACAGATCGGCATCCACAGACACACAACAACATACACCGACACAGATCGGCATCCACAGACACACAACAACATACACCGACACAGATCGGCATCCACAGACACACAACAACACACACCGACACAGATCGATATCCACAGACACACAACAACATAAACCGACACAGATCGGCATCCACAGACACACAACAACATACACCACACAGATCGGCATCCACAGACACACAACAACATACACCGACACAGATCGATATCCGCAGACACACAACAACACACACCGACACAGATCAATATCCGCAGACACACAACAACATACACCGACACAGATCGACATCCACAGACACACAACAACATACACCACACAGATCGGCATCCACAGACACACAACAACATACACCGACACAGATCGGCATCCACAGACACACAACAACACACACCGACACAGATCGATATCCGCAGACACACAACAACATAAACCGACACAGATCGGCATCCACAGACACACAACAACACACACCGACACAGATCGATATCCGCAGACACACAACAACATAAACCGACACAGATCGGCATCCACAGACACACATCAAAACACACAGACACAGATCAGCATCCACAGACACACAACAACACACACTGTCACAGATCGGCATCCACAGACACACAACAACACACACCGACACAGATCGCATCCACAGACACACAACAACACACACTGACACAGATCGGCATCCACAGACACACAACAACACACACCGACACAGATCGGCATCCACAGACACACAACAACACACACCGACACAGATCGGCATCCACAGACACACAACAACACACACGACACAGATCGGCATCCACAGACACACAACAACACACACTGACACAGATCGGCATCCACAGACACACAACAACACACACCGACACAGATCGGCATCCACAGACACACAACAACACACACTGACACAGATCGGCATCCACAGACACACAACAACACACACTGACACAGATCGGCATCCACAGACACACAACAACACACACTGACACAGATCGGCATCCACAGACACACAACAACACACACCGACACAGATCGGCATCCACAGACACACAACAACACACACTGACACAGATCGGCATCCACAGACACACAACAACACACACCGACACAGATCGGCATCCACAGACACACAACAACACACACTGACACAGATCGGCATCCACAGACACACAACAACACACACTGACACAGATCGGCATCCACAGACACACAACAACACACACGACACAGATCGGCATCCACAGACACACAACAACACACACTGACACAGATCGGCATCCACAGACACACAACAACACACACCGACACAGATCGGCATCCACAGACACACAACAACACACACTGACACAGATCGGCATCCACAGACACACAACAACACACACTGACACAGATCGGCATCCACAGACACACAACAACACACACTGACACAGATCGGCATCCACAGACACACAACAACACACACTGACACAGATCGGCATCCACAGACACACAACAACACACACCGACACAGATCGGCATCCACAGACACACAACAACACACACTGACACAGATCGGCATCCACAGACACACAACAACACACACCGACACAGATCGGCATCCACAGACACACAACAACACACACCGACACAGATCGGCATCCACAGACACACAACAACACACACGACACAGATCAGCATCCACAGACACACAACAACACACACTGACACAGATCGGCATCCACAGACACACAACAACACACACCAACACAGATCGGCATCCACAGACACACAACAACACACACCGACACAGATCAGCATCCACAGACACACAACAACACACACTGACACAGATCGGCATCCACAGACACACAACAACACACACCGACACAGATCGGCATCCACAGACACACAACAACACACACTGACACAGATCAGCATCCACAGACACACAACAACACAACTGACACAGATCGGCATCCACAGACACACAACAACACACACCGACACAGATCAGCATCCACAGACACACAACAACACACACTGACACAGATCGGCATCCACAGACACACAACAACACAACTGACACAGATCGGCATCCACAGACACACAACACACACTGACACAGATCGGCATCCACAGACACACAACAACACACACTGTCACAGATCAGCATCCACAGACACACAACAACACACACCAACACAGATCGGCATCCACAGACACACAACAACACACACCGACACAGATCGATATTCGCAGACACACAACAACATAAACGACACAGATCGGCATCCACAGACACACAACAACACACACCAACACAGATCGGCATCCACAGACACACAACAACACACACAACACAGATCAGCATCCACAGACACACACAACACACACGACACAGATCAGCATCCACAGACACATAACAACACACACCAACACAGATCGGCATCCACAGACACACAACAACACACACAACACAGATCAGCATCCACAGACACACACAACACACACGACACAGATCAGCATCCACAGACACACAACAACACACACCAACACAGATCGGCATCCACAGACACACAACAACACACACAGACACAGATCAGCATCCGCAGACACACAACAACACAACCATGACACAGATCGGCATCCACAGACACACAACAACACACACTGACACAGATCGCATCCACAGACACACAACAACACACACCGACACAGATCTGCATCCACAGACACACAACAACACACTGACCCACCAACCAGCACACAATAAAAGGCACACACATACTATTTGTAGCTAATATCATTACCATACTAAATAGTAACTACATTTCTATGGTGCAATATAATTTGTTGTATTGTAAATAAATCAAATTTAACACCTTGGTTCATGCAGACTGTTCTGTAAACCCCACATGAAACTATTCAGAATATTCATTATTTTCTGTCCCTGTCCACTCAAATGGTCACTCAGAAGGTCACTCACCTGCCCTCACATGATGGACATCCAGCTCGGCACGACTTGCCCTTGGCTTATGCAGATGGAGGCGAAGGTCCAACTCACTGTTTAGTTCCTCCGTCTACATATATCAAACATGGACCATTATCAGACATGGACCATCATCAAACATGGACCATCATCATCAAGACCATCTCACTGCCTGCTCGTCAAAGTACCAAAGCTATCCAGCAAATTCACGGGTATGAACCACTCCAAGAACATTTCTATACTTTTCCGCATATTACTTATCTTATTACTATCCTGTATACTATACTTGAAAAATACGCTTGTGCAATCTGACACTATTACAAACTCACTTATTTCACATGATGATGGTGATGATGATGGTGATGATGGTGATGATGGTGATGATGGTGATGATGGTGATGGTGGTGAAGGTGGTGATGGTGGTGATGATGGTGATGATGGTGATGATGGTGATGATGGTGATGATGGTGATGATGATGGTGATGATGGTGATGATGGTGATGATGGTGATGATGGTGATGATAGATGATGATGATGATGATGATGGTGATGGTGATGGTGATGGTGATGGTGATGGTGATGGTGATGGTGATGGTGATGGTGATGGTGATGGTGATGATGGTGATGATGGTGATGATGATGATGGTGATGGTTTATTATAGAAACCATACACGCATTGAACATAGTATACATTTGATGATATTGTAAAAGTTTCTACCACGAGGTGTTAAGCCACAAGTGGCAGATGTTCCTCAAATACATATATCATTATTTTTCCATGGTGCAAGACAACAAAACAGGAAAAAATATAACAGTAGAGTAATAGCGTAAAAACAATTCACAGCAATGCCATTCTCTTAGATATTTTGCTATAACAGGGAATGATTGTCCCCAACTCTTCTAAATGACTGATTCTGCTATCCATGATTTATTTGGTTAAGCAAATGATTCTACCCTTAGCTCTAGGAAGTTTGCATCCAGCCATCAAGTATTTTGTGAAAGTTGCCCTAGAAACAGACCTTAGCCGCGACGACACTGTGAGCCCGCTCTGTGCCTTGTTCCGTCCACTCCTCCAGGTGGTTGAGGAAGTTCAGACAGATCCTGCTCACATACAACAGTGAACTACATATTTCTAACTCACTCAGTCATCCACCAGTGATTGGGGGAAAGGCAGTCACCATATTCTGCATGCAGACTTTTGAAATATTGAGCACCCAAGTTCTCCAACCCCTGAACTCATTTAAATAAGTTTAAATCTAAGAACTATTCTAGTGGGCCGATTTGATTGCATGCAAAATTTCAGCTTGATACATGCAAAATTGATGGAGATATGGGTCCACATACATTGATACATAGATACACAGATACACACATACACACATGCACGCACATACATACAGAGATGAACACAGCTTTATAATATAGAAAATGTCTCAAAAACAACTGTTTATAATCAAAACACATCATAATAGGCCCAATGTATTTTGTTGTTATTATTATTACAAGGTATATTATTATTGTTGTCATTATTATTATTGTTATTATTATTATTATTATTAATCAGAGCTGACAGGTTGTATTGTGAAACATGCATGAGATTCTGTGTACCGGGGTAGTCCAAATTCTGTAAAGGTGTTTCCAAAAAGACACCAGATGGCAGCACTTCTAGTACATAAACTGTCCACCAGGCGGTAGTAATAAGATACAGGAAGCAGACGACACTGAATGATGTGCTGGGTCAGTGCTCTTGACAAGCACCAAACACCAAGTTAATTGTATGTTAATCTATGAGTGGCATTCATGTTGGACAGAAATACTCCAACAGCTCTCAGCATGTGCATGAAAATCATTATCTATCAATGCATGCCTGTTTGTATTAATTATTTACTGAAACAGCCAACTTGCATGATATTTACATACAGTGAGATGGAATGAATCAAGACTGAAATGGTAAGATGGTGTGTGATCAAAGTATAAATGAAAAGATCCCATGTGGATTAAACTTTGTGATGAACAGAAATCTTCTGTTTTGACAGACTTCAAAGATTAACAGTGTCCTGTGTACTGACATCAAATGGTACGGTTCTAACTTATTTATCGAATAGAAAATGTATCCAGTGGTTTGATTTCAACTGGCACGATTTTATGTGTGTCTGAACCAATTTGAAATAGTAACATACCATGTGTAGTTAAAGTTACGCTGACAACGATGCACTGACAGATATTGAAAGATATGTACACTGTGTGGCATTGGGGTGACTTCAAGTTCTAATACAATACTGACATTAAATGGTAAGACCTTGTGTAGATTGTCTTCAAATAAGAAAATATTATGTAAAATTGTAAGAATAAAGTTCAAGACAATGATATCATGAGACATGACTGATATAAAATGGTAAGCTAGCTGCTGCAAGGACTGGCTTCAAATCATAAGAAATAATATACTTATTGTTAAGACATGTCATGAACTCACCTGAAATTGTGTAAGATATGACTGGCATTAAGTAGCAACATATTTTAACTGTCTTCAAATCATAAGATATGACTGATACTAAGCAGCAACATAATCAATATCATGCAGACTGATATGAAATCATAAATAACTTGGGAATATATTATATGGACTGATTTCAACTCATAACATGCAATGAACTTTATATAACAACATGTTGTTTGGACTCAAATTAAATCATAAGTATAGGTGACATTAAATACAGATTCATTCACTCACGTTTTCCTGACGTCGGCTATGAGGGACTGGGGGATGAGGATCTCAGACACATACTCCGCCGGTTCCCCCTCAATCTTCCTAGAATCCACTTCATAGGCGTCTGCCGCCACTGACATCACGTAGAAGGTGGTGCCTTTCTTGGTGGACAGGACCTCAGACACAGCCAGGGGCAGAGGGGCCTGGAACACGAACAAACACACCTGAAATTGTGTACCTTTCAAGTGTGGTTACAAATGGGTGAACAAACATTGGACTCTTGATAAGCATAGGTGTTGACTTTTCAATCATAATAATTGTTATCATTAAACAGTGTGGGTGGTTTGCTGTAGACGCGGACTGTTGACTGTTTCAATTCACGCAATTTACTTCATCTCATGTTGTCCTCTCTCTGTCTCTCTCTCTGTCTCTCTCTGTCTCTGTCTCTCTCTGTCTCTCTCTCTCTCTCTGTCTCTCTCTGTCTCTCTCTTCTCTCTCTGTCTCTCTCTCTCTCTGTCTCTCTCTGTCTCTCTCTGTCTCTCTCTGCTCTCTCTGTCTCTCTGTCTCTCTGTCTCTCTGTCTCTCTGTCTGTCTGTCTCTCTTCTTCTTCTCTCTCTCTCTCTCTCTCTCTCTCTCTCTCTCTCTCTCTCTCTCTCTCTCTCTCTCTCTCTCTCTCTCTCTCTCACACTAAGTAAGTCATTTATTTTTCGGAATCGCATACATCATACAAATAAACATAATCAGCAAATGTGACAATAAATGTGAGAGACGCCAAGCAGGCAATGCATACAGTATATATATATATATATATATATATATATATATATATATATCATAGTCCTTTAAGTATTGTTAGACTGACTGGATACTGTATGAATGCATAGCAACAGCAGTGTTTTTTATTTGTGTGTCTATTTCTTTGTCTATAACTCTATATATCATTCTGAGTCTCATATGGGTACTAGTGATGCCATGGGGGCGGTTGATAGATTTATATTTCACTGAGTTCCACACATGATAGGAATCTTGTACTGGCTCAGTGGATACTGTAATTGCACTGACATAGAGTAAATTTATTGCAATATTATAATTGTGATGGATTCCTTCAGTTACACCATTCCATTCCACTGACCAAATGAAAGAGCAAACAAAGACTGCAGCAGGACAAATACTTAGTGCAGTCACCTCACTCACCTCACGTATCCATGAGAAAATCATGTATAAATCAGGCTAGATGTAAGACATTTAAGTTAATTATTTCAGGTATAAGACTGCACTGAACTGAACAACTGCCAGACCATGCTTGATTGCATCAAAATACTCTAAACTAGATTACTATTCTTAACTATGCAAATGCAAAGTCAAGATTAGTGAAATAATAGATAATATTTCATTATTTAATACTTTAGGCTCAATGTCCTTGATACTTTGACACAGTTGGCATGCAACTAGAGAAAGGTGTGATTGATTACACCAGAAATACGGTTTATAGGTAGACTAAGGGGAATTGTCACTTTAATGGACCAATACATCAATCATTGTTGCTGCAGACTGTAGTTCCATTATTGCTACAAATATAGTCTTTCTTTCATAAGTTGTCAATATAATTGTCACATTAATAGGGAATTATAATTATTTATTTGTCCATAAGATGTTATTAGAAACATATAGAAACACTTTCCTAGCTGCATGTATACACAATGTGTTCTGGTTTCTCACAAAAACATGATTCATTCATGTTCACAGTCTCATTGAAACCATAAACATTTTTCTTTTTAAGAGTTTTATATCTGCTGTTGTGGGGAATCTGTAGGTTTTTAAAAACGTATCAGTCCTGCTGACATTTGACAAACAGTACTTAACCAATATATATATTCCATTCATTTATATTTGTTAAGGAGAATGAATACTTTCTTTAATCTCTGATTCTTTGACTGAACAATCATCTAATCTATGCTACGCTGGACTACTAAACTAACCCTCACCCAATTCAGGAAAGGTGATGTATAAATCAGTGGCTTGATGTTAGACAGTCCTTTAAGTTTATACATTTCAAGGTGTGCTGAGTTAGAGACCTTGATTTGTCAACAGGAGAACATACATGTTATTTATTGAAACACCAGCCACTTGTTCATTGTGCCCAAACAAAAGCCCAAGCCTCTGTAGCCCCATTTCTAGCCACAGTCGCAGTTCCGTGGTTACCTGGGTGCACATAGGGTTAGCCATGTTTTTCAAATCAGTAAACAATTTATACTGTAATTTAACTACAATATGTGCATTGTTTCAAAGCTGTGATATATCTAATGTGCTTCCAAAGAGGAATGATACACCTACTGTGCTATCATATAGCAATTATACATCCAATGTGCTACCACAAAGCTGTTATATACTCTAAATACACACATAATTCACTACCACAAAGATATGATACACCCAATGTACCACTACAAAGCAGTGATTCATTAATTTAATGTGCTACCACAAAATAGTGATACACCAGATGTGAAACCACAAACTAATGATATACCTAATGGGTACCACAAATACATTACACATCTGACAGATAGCTAGTTTACATAATATGCATATTAAGTGTCATCTGAGTTAATTAAAAAAACAATAAAATCAGATCTTTCAAAGTTATGCTCACCTTACAATATGACTGATAATATCAATTATCAAATAATACTGAAATGTGATATTCCTACATAACATCCCCTTGTTAGTGAATCAATTATTCATATAGATCCTCAGACCATTGATCACTGCACATTCTCAGCATAAGATTATAGCCAGGCAAATAAGCAGTGCAAGTTCAATTTTATTTTTGAATATGATTTGTAATATTTGAAATTTCAACTTTATACAGAAATTGTGACAAACTTACTGTTATGGTATTACAATACAATGCATTGTATAGGTTATAAATTGTTCAATGCATAGTTCAAAGCATACAACTGTAATCAATGATTGCACAATGTGTTGTAAAGTATCCCTTAGTAACTGGCAACTATCCACCCAAGACACCCAGTAGCAATGAGATCATTATCAAATGCTCCTTCTCTGATATGGCAGTAGCAGTGATGAGACATGACAACTTAAGTCAGCCATGTAATAATGACATAACAGATGACACCATTCCTGTCTACCAAGTCAACCAACAAAGAAACAACAAATTGTGCACTATGAAGACCCAGCCACGGACATTTGCATGGGAAAACATTTCAAATGCAAATACGGTAACAGTCGCTGCCATTGATGGCGCCACGGTGGTGTCCACCAGACCGTGATGTGACCTACATTCGCCTGCCACACTCAGGTGTGAGCCAAGTAGCCAAGCTAGGGCGTCTCCATGCGTGGCCGCTCACGTCACACATGATCGAACATGGACTTTAGCAGCGCTGTAGTGGCAGTGGCTGCTGGAATATTTGCATGTGAACAGGTCCGGCAAGCTGTCAGTGTGACAACTGCTTGTAGAGAGAGGGCGAGGCGCACATACACACACAAGCAGACCAGTGTCAGTGCAATGACAATGACTTCGGCAAACACGCAGCAAATGTGTCACTGAAATCGGACTATAGGTCTTGTAACCACGGAGATTTCACAGGCAATATGGAGTAATTGACGGTGAGTGAACTTATGAAGTCACCACGCTGGTGTGACAAACTGACCAGATTGGGTCAGATCAGCAGATTGGGTGACCAGTTTCATAAGTAACTGAGCATTCAGTTGTCCAACAAGGAAGAAAGAATGTGTGGCTAACCATGCGTAGCCCTCTCACTTGTGTGTCTGTACTAGTCTCGACTGTCAATGTTGAGTGTCTGTATAGATTTATAGGCATCTGTGGCAGGAAATCAGTATTAGTTTCTCTGCCCACACTCCAAGTATGTTGTCTCCCCTCGGACGCCAGCCAAAGCATAAACTGCTGTGAAATGCCTAATCAGATTCAGAAGGAAAACACACTAGTAGTGACAACTGAGTTGGTACAGTTTTATGTAAAGATTTGGTCATTCAAAAACAACCATTATTAGATGATATGGTTTACTCACTTAGTTTGGTGAACACACTTTCATATGTCCATTAAACTTATAATTCATTGCGTGCTGGAATGAATGTTAGGGTGAAGAAACACACCATTGTAAATTGATCAATCAATCAGAAAAATACTGAAAAAAGTTTTGCTCTTCTCGATCATCTCTTGAAATACCATGTCATTATCCCCTAAATTCCTAACAATGGTCTCCAGAGTAAACACTTCAGGTCAGATATCTGCATTGCCCCAAACATCAATGATCATCATACAAGGCAAAGCTATGAGACCCTCAGGCTAAGTGGTACACAACAGTTAATCATGTCTTACAATCTTTTAAAGAACGCAACACTTTCTTTGGTGCCCACTGAAAGGGACAGGTTGTTTCAAGGCGAAGCGTTGTAGCTGTGGTGAAAGTACAAAACACTAATTACTAGAATGACACGTTTTCAGTGAAATCGATAAGCTGCTTCAGGCCATCAGTACAAAGACGCTAATGTCATTCTCTCGTCCTCATTAATTTGGAATGATGGGACATATTCATGATGCCACACCCTTGGTTCGCTGCCAACACACTGGTCACTCACCCTTCACTAACTGTACAATTACCCAGACACAGTATTTAGCTGTCCACCCTTTGCAGACTCTCCTACCCACTGGGGCATATTGGGGTCATCAGAACAAGGGCCCATTTTGGCAATTTAAAAAAAAATATTCCAGTTTGTAAACCTATTGACCTATCACACGAATGCATGAATATCATCCCATGGCAACTGTTTTCTTTCCTTTTGTTGCAATATTTTACTTTTTTATTTTCCTATATACCATTTCAATATTGATATATACAGGTTATACTGATGTAATTACATGTATATATTTATTTGCTGTTGGTAAACAAAAACATGTGACAATATTTGAAAGATGTGTGTTGAGATGTGGGCCTATCACATATCTTGTGTGTTGTGGATGTAGGAACCTATAAAACAATAGCCTCCGCTCACTGCCTTCCTGTTCATCTGCAATAATTAACTTGCAATTCATTCATATCATCATCATATATTTCATGTAAACTATATAAAGATAGATTTCTACATTTTATTTTGTCTGTTTTATTGCATGTAGTGTGGGATTAGGCCATTACATTTTGACAAGGAAAACAACTTACAAGTGTGTGATTAAACGGGTCTCCCTGCTAGATCACAGATCAAAATCAAAAACTCAGACAAAGAACATTTTTCTGTGATCCTTTCTCCAATTTCACTATAATTTGGTTACACTTTAAAAACAACCATTGTTCACAATGCAGAGATCCACATAAACTGATTTCAAAGAATCCCGTCATCACCTCTCTCTCAAATTACAATCTTCTTTCAATGTGTGTGGACCACCAAAAACGCACTTCTCCAGCCTTAAATCACCCGAAATAACAAAAGTTGCTCCCACATAAAAACATGTCTGGTCACGCCCCAGCACCCATCAAAAGGGCGAGTAGCACTGAATACCCAACATTTGTTGCTACACTTACTATAACGCCCCACGCAAAGATGACACATGGACCAGCTTTACAAATGTGAGTCACCGTGGCCACCCTTTTATTAAAATGATCTCAATCGGTGCAGAGGTTTTCAAAGTTATGGGGGTAGGGGGTCACTATACTGTCCCAACAAAAAACATTACAGGGTACACGTGGGGCCATGGTTATGAATCAGCAGGGAAGACACAGTTACTTTGTCTCCTCAGCCCACTCCCTCAGTGTGTCATTACAGCTATCAGAAAACACAACCAGTCGCTTGAGTAAACATCATTGTCCTTATGAAACAATTGTTTACACATCACACTAACTGAACTCACAGCAATGGTAATGTAGAAATATGTTAGTACATACTCTCTGGGTAGTCAGTTCTATGTGTTGTTTACCTTAATGATGTAAACCAGGTTTGAGTACTGGTTGATAATATTAAACACCAGTATTAAGACAACAAATTTCAAATTTGATTAACTTTACTTTACTAACAAGATTTAGTGGTATTTACAAACACTGCTCTGGGATATTCAAAGGTGAAGGAAGGTTGCTATCTTATTCTTAGCAAAAGACAAAACATCTCATTTCAAGTTACTTGTAATCTTATCTAACATGGACAACTGCATGGAAATGGCTATGGTCATTGTAAATAGTGGCAATAGGTATCCTCTGTACTTTGTAGTAGGTTATCATTTTACAACCACAACAGATTGATAAATAAGACCGAATCGTTAACATAAAGAGCTCTTAAGGAAACTTACCTTTAAACAAATTTTTTTGTTTAAGTTAAAGGATTTTTTCAAAATACAACTATCCATTGCCATATTATCAAGGACACTATTTCCATTATACACTGGCAACAATGTTCCCTTGGCATGTCACGGTGGAGACAATTTTCAGGTATTCAAGATCACTGTTAAGGATGAGAATTGATTTTAAAGAGAAAAGAATTGGGTTTGAGAGCTCTTAACAACGTCAGTGGAATGGCCCCCATGTCTAGCAGAGACAGTCTCTACTAGACCTGTCTCACCCAGAAGTACTGGGCAAACTGTGGTCAGTGCAGAATGTGGTCAGCTATTGTCCATTCTAGCAAGCTTTGCGTTGTGCAAACTCAGAACTGAACAATTTTCAGACCGTTGAACAACCAAGACTTTGTCACAACCAAGGCACAAACATGTAAATGGTTGAACAAATAAGATTGCATATAAATACAATATATAAATACTATATAATTTTTATTATATATATATATATATATATATATATATATATATATATATATATATATATATAGCAGAAATTAAATACGTTTTGCTCACAGCACCAACTACTTGTAAACATTGTCTGGACAATGTCACCTTAGATGAGGCCACAGTGAAGCTGGGACGGGGCTGGACACAGTCACATCTAGGGAATGCGCTAGCACACATCCTTGTAAGCCCTACATCACTATATATGGTAACAGCAGGGGGTTGGGATAACTGGGGAGCCAATCGCTGCACGGCATCTCATATCATGAGACTTCAGTTTTAATTCTCTGTCAACAGAGGAAGTTCGTTATTTTAAATGTAAAAAATACAAAATACATAAGTATCCATCATATCAATGTAAAACTGAAGAACAATTACCCAGGTTAATTGGCAGATTACTAAACAACACAAGGTTGCAATTTCTGATAGTGGTATATACACTGTACTGTTTATTTTTTTATAGTTTGATGGACTTATAAGAATATCATTATGAATGACAAAGGCTAATCAACCATAACAAAATCATAAACTATATTTGTATGGAGATGCACACAGAATTCCAAATCAAAATCAGAATCAAGAAAATGTCACATGTGTGAATATATCGATTCATAGATCAATTGTGAACACCAGCTTTGACTTCAGTTATGCATGACTGAACACGGGAGGCAATGGGTTATAAGATGTATGAGATTGTACAAAATATTTGACTTCCTGTTTCTCACACTTTCAGTGATTCAGTCCGGGGTCATCAGTGGCAAAACAACTCGATTCAACTGTGACGTGCCTTGTATGCAGTGAAGCGTGACCATCAGTTGAGCAGAACGATCTGAGTAAACGCCACATCAAATCAATCTTACAAGTCATTCAACTGTGTCGGACATTCGTGTGAGATAAAGAACACAATGAGTTTGATCAAGCAGTTCGAGATCGTCCTCGAACATGACATCGATGAGCAGTACCAGTATGAACCGGGAGAGGAACTGCGTGGAAACGTCATCATCGAACTCACTGGGACCGTCGCCCTCAGGGCAATCACACTGCAGGTGAAGGGAGAAGCGAATGTTTCATGGGAGGACACGGGGAAGCGACACGAGCCACAAGGCTACCAGGCCGATGAAGTCTACATCGACGTCACCATCGACCTCCTTCAGACGGATGACAAACTTGTGACACTAGATGAGGGCCGACACCGCTTCCCGCTCAACTACGAGCTCCCGGATAATCTCCCTTCGTCATTCATCGGCAAGTTCGGCAGCATCACGTACGTCGTAAAAGCAGTGTTGAAGGAAGATAAACGATTCGGTCCAAGCACCATGATCACCAGTGAACCATTCCTCGTATTGAAGCGACTCGACATACTGTCCGATGCCGAACTTCAGAAGCCAGTGACAGAGACCAGTGAGAAGAGATTCTTTGGAACGCTCATGTTCTGCCTGTCAGGGAAGGTATGTGCGACCCTCAACGTCAACCGATCTGGCCACCTACCAGGTGAGGACATTTTCCTTGATGCTGAGATCACAAACAGCAGTCCAAGACTCGTCCAGTCAGTGCAGGCAGCCCTTGTGATGACCAGCGTGTTCCGAGCCAGACACAAGTCCTGTCACAGCATACAGGTGGTCAACAAGAAACGTGACGAGTGGGAAATGGACTATGGGGAGGGTCGGCGTTGGAAGAACGTTCGCCTCACGATCCCTCCCTATATCCCGGAGTCGCGACTCGATGGATGCGACATCATCGATATCCACTACGAGCTCATGTTCAAGGTGGAGATCGCCGGCAAGAACGAGTTAAAGATCAACGTTCCATTGACGGTTGGAACGTCAAATGACAACCACGGCAACATGGCAAAAGCCACTGATGAGTACATCATGAATGCACCCGATCTAGATGAAAAGGACGCTAATGGTCTAGACGGAGTGTCCTATTGACATGAACGATGAGGAACATAAGAGATTCCGCCATCCTCTCAATCACGGGGACACGAGAAAGAACCCGATCTTCAATAACCAATAGAACTGTATGTTTAGTCCCAGCTTCACATGTAACACAACTGACTTTTATATGAATGATGTGTGACGTTTAGTGATGATAGAAAGATTAATTAATATTCAGAAGAGTGCATCAGAGATAATTATGCATCAGATATTATTTGAACCGTCTTATGTCTGTCTTTATTGAGTAATGAGTGATATATGATAACCCAAAATAAAAGTTACGCAGGCAATATCCAGATCATGGATCAGCACAAATTGTCTTTGTTGGTAACCAACCGTCCAATATGATGCCCATTTATATATAACGAGAAGAGTTTAAAATGATTACTGTCATGAAAAATGCTGCCAGAAAATATTCACTATAATGATGGTATTATTTAGCCATTCATAAACTAACTATGCATAATTTTAGCATAATATATAAATTGCTTTGCGACAAAGAGTTGTCAGTTGTTGTCAGTTATAAATGCATTTTTGCCTGACTAGACCAGACCACATCTAACTCCCTGTCCTTCAGTGTAAACATAGCACCAACTGACATCAACTGAGTCACACTGGAAGCCATGTCACTGTCATGTCTTTATCCTGTAAACTTGAACATGTTTGACTACGTCGCTTCACTATTCTGGTCTGTGTCAGTATGATGCATTTGAAAAATTTCAAAGTTTAGGTAATTATGACATCTTGTTGGTTTCAAGAGCAACTCACTCGCTGTCAGTCAGTGTCTTATTTCAACTGGTCTGGTCTGGTCTGGTCTGGTCTGGTCTGGTCTGGTCTGGTCTGGTCTGGTCTGGTCTGGTCTGGTCTGGTCTGGTCTGGTCTGGTCTGGTCTGGTCTGGTCTGGTCTGGTCTGGTCTGGTCTGGTCTGGTCTGGTCTGGTCTGGTCTGGTCTGGTCTGGTCTGGTCTGGTCTGGTCTGGTCTGGTCTGGTTTGCATCTGGTTTGCATCTGGTTTGCATCTGGTCTGGTCTGGTTTGCATCTGGTGGAGGTCTGGTCTGGTTAAATTGTGTGAAAAAACCCAGTGTAATCTGGCCTATAGAGATGTCAAGAAATGAAAAATGCTTGCACCCACTTACTTGAATCAATATATTAATTTGCCTCTGCGTTTCCAGTGAAATGGTGTACTACAGCCTTGACATGGGAGGCAAGGATGAATTTATTGCACAGTGATACTTGATATAAAATGTACAGAGGACTTGGTATATATATATGAGATTACACTTTGATTGAAACATTTGTAAACATATACATTTCAGTTGATATATGTAATGAAACTAATATGGTCGCCTCCTCACTAAACTGAAGTGTCGTCAGCACTACACTTGTATTTATGCTAGAGCAAATTTTATTGAAGTTACATTCTGCATTGTGATATAAGTATATGTAACAAATTTACCCAATTATGTTTTGTTTAATTTTAATCAAATACATTTCTAGATTTGTTCTTTATAAATCATTACCGGTAGGCCTGTTAATCATTGACATTTTCTGGTACTTTATTTTTTGAAGTTAAAATATGTTTCACCCAGAAATCGCTGTAACAAAAACAACAATTTCTATTCATACAATTGTTAACATGGTTATTTATGTATGAATATGATTTGTGCTTATTTGATTAATAGTTAATGTAATAATGTGATTACGTTTTAAACTATAAGATCACACAAACAGAAAAAACAAAAACCATGACACTAAGTAGTATGTCATATTTATATAATTTTCATTTCTTTTACCATTACTTTTAACAAATTTTTGAGACTTGGTTTTTTACAATATTTTTAATAACAACATTAATATAGTTGACCTATATTGAGATTTTGATATTAACACAAATATTAACTAGAGAGTCATCTCTCGTTTATCTGCATACTTTGGTTCCAAAGGTCTTTGTTTGATAAACAAAACATGTGGATTAGTGAGGCACCTTAATATACATGTACATGGTATCAATTAAGATTGTTCCCACATAAAAATTTGGATCGTTGAACAACTGGATTACTGAAGACCGGAAAATGACACACTACTACATTTGAATATGATTGTTAATTAGTTTATTACTATAATTGAAAATCACCACTACAGAAGATGCCATATTAAGGTCGAAATAATATATGTGGGAGAATATTAATGATTAATAATGTGACATGGCTGCAGATTAGTTATCTCTCATTAATAACTTAACCTTATCAATAACTTAACTACATCATTCACGACAGTTGCTCAAGAGACATTTTGAAGTGACAATCCAATGTTTCCTACCCCAGAACTGTCAAAACTCAGTAACAGTCAAAGGTGGTCTCCTAAGGGGTGGTCTCATAAGGGGTGGTTTCATAAGGGGTGGTCTCATAAGGGGTGGTCTCATAAGTGCTCATAAAGGATTATTTCATAAGGGGTGGTAACATAACGGATATTAGCATAAGGGGTGGTCTCATAAAGAGTGATCTGATATGGTGTGGTCTCATAAGGATGGTCTCATAAGGGGGTATGCTCATAAAGAGGTCTCATGAGGGGTGTGTTCATAACTCACAAGGAGTTGTCTCATAAGGGGTGGTCTCACGAGGGGTGTGCTCATAAGGAGTTGTCTCATAAGGGGTGGTATCACAAGGGGTATGCTCATAAGGAGTTATCTCATAATTCTAATCAACTAGATTCTAATCATACATTGAAACTTATGAGATACCCAGGATAGACCAAGAGTTGTCAGTTGTAAAGGCATGTTTTGCCTGACCCGACCAGACTAGACCAGACCACATCTAACTCCCTGTCCTTTTGTGTATACATAGCACCAACTGACATCAACTGAGTCACACTGGAAGCATTGTCATTGTCATGTCTTTATCCTGTAAACTATTGTGGTCTGTGTCAGTATGATGCATTTAAAAATTGTCAAGTTTACGTGATTATGACATCTTGTTGGTTTCAAGAGCAACTCACTTGCTGTCAGTCGGTGTCTGGTTTCAAGGAGTTATCTCATAAGGGATTTTCTCATAAGGGGTGGTCTCATAAGGGATCTTCTCATGGGGGTGGTCTCATAAGGAGTGGTATCACAATGCTCATAAGGAGTTATCTCATAAATGATGGTCTCTGTCTCTGGAGGATGTGCTCATAACTAATAAGGATTTATGTCACAAGGGTGGTCTCATAAGGGGTGGTCTCAAAAGGGATGTTTTCAAATTTTTACAAGCTCCCAACAACTCCAACCAATACATGGTGTAGATTTACAATTTTGAAAGATCCAAAATGACTTCCAGAACCGTGGCCAATCAAACAGATTTCATTAGCATGATGCGGTTGTCAATACAGCAACTACCCTACTGTGCCATTGTCCAAGGTAGCACCAATGTGCATTAGTATATTTTGTACACAATAGATGGCACTACTATATTGATTTTTATAAGCCTGTACCCTCCCATTGAGCAACAAAAAGGAACAGCAGTAATCACTATTGCAGTGTTTTCACCTTAAACCTTTTCCTGCGACTATTTAATTTCTACGATAAAAAATTATAACAAGTCAACATCACTACCTAAGGGAATGACTGACCACGTAATTTATCCACAGAAAAGCCAAAAACTCTATAGATGTATTACTGTTATTAATTCTCCTGTCTGAGCGAACTTGACTGGTGGTCCCCAGGTGGCACCACTATGGCAGTAATATTTACTCGCCTGACTGCTCCACTTTACGTGACTTAGGGCGGGGAAAAGAACACGAGAAAAAAAGCCAACTCACCACGTCGTATCTGGACGACTCACTCTGCACCAGGGTCATCCTCGACACTTCTCCTTCAACCACTTCTGCCTTTTCTCTATCTGCCACATCCTCCTTGCTCGTCCTTCCCTCCTCGGGCTCCTGTTCTTCCTGTTCTCCCTGTTTCTCCTCGGTCACATCTTCTTGGGTGTCTGCCTTCTCCATGGGAAGCTCCTGTTTGGAGGAGAGTTTCTCCTGACTCAATCGCTCCTTGCTCAATTTCTCCTTGCTCGCCTTCGAGCGACTCGTCTTCAATGTTGCCTTTGACCCTTGCTTCTCCACCTGGTGCAGTAAGCAGCACGGAGGTCAAAGGTCAATGGATGTGTTATAAAAAATTCTAAGTACATAATAGCAATATTTATTTATTTTGTTTCAATATTTAAATTTTCTAGTTGTAATACTATTTTAATATTTGTTTATTTTATGTCCATAATTGTTAACAGGGTTGTGTGTGTATGTGTGTATGTAGCTTAATATACAACTGGAAATTTATGAACTATAAAATTATCTATGCCAGTGGATAGGATTTTTGCCACTCTAATACATTTTAATATGTAACATACTTTGGGTTTGTTTCTGTTGACGGTGAAGAACGTACAGACAGACTCATCATATCTGGTGAGTTCCTCATGCACCATGTGGGGGTACTCAGCCACAATGTCCGTCTGAATCGTGTGGAATGCCTCGTAGCTACAAACACCCATTTCCAACTAAGACTGGCTGCAATAAACACACACTTCCAACAATGGCAACAACAAACACACACTTCCAACAATGGCAACAACAAACACACACTTCCAACAATGGCAGCAACAAACACACACTTCCAACAATGGCAACAACAAACACACACTTCCAACAATGGCAACAACAAACACACACTTCCAACAATGGCAGCAACAAACACACACTTCCAACAATGGCAACAACAAACACACACTTCCAACAATGGCAGCAACAAACACACACTTCCAACAATGGCAACAACAAACACACACTTCCAACAATGGCAACAACAAACACACACTTACAACAATGGCAACAACAAACACACACTTCCAACAACATTCAATAAAGCAACAAACACACACTTCCAACAATGGCAACAACAAACACACACTTCCAACAATGGCAGCAACAAACACACACTTCCAACAATGGCAACAACAAACACACACTTCCAACAATGGCAGCAACAAACACACACTTCCAACAATGGCAACAACAAACACACACTTCCAACAATGGCAGCAACAAACACACACTTCCAACAATGGCAACAACAAACACACACTTCCAACAATGGCAGCAACAAACACACACTTCCAACAATGGCAACAACAAACACACACTTCCAACAACATTCAATAAAGCAACAAACACACACTTCCAACAATGGCAGCAACAAACACACACTTCCAACAACGGCAACAACAAACACACACTTCCAACAATGGCAGCAACAAACACACACTTCCAACAATGGCAGCAACAATCACACACTTCCAACAATGGCAACAACAAACACACACTTCCAACAATGGCAGCAACAAACACACACTTCCAACAATGGCAACAACAAACACACACTTCCAACAACATTCAATAAAGCAACAAACACACACTTCCAACAATGGCAGCAACAAACACACACTTCCAACAATGGCAACAACAAACACACACTTCCAACAATGGCAGCAACAAACACACACTTCCTCTATGGCAACAACACACACTTCCAACAATGGCAACAACAAACATACACTTCCAACAATGGCAACAACAAACACACACTTCCAACAACATTCAATAAAGCAACAAACACACACTTCCAACAATGGCAACAACAAACACACACTTCCAACAATGGCAACAACAAACACACACTTCCAACAATGGCAGCAACAAACACACACTTCCAACAATGGCAACAACACACACTTCCAACAATGGCAACAACAAACATACACTTCCAACAATGGCAACAACAAACACACACTTCCAACAACATTCAATAAAGCAACAAACACACACTTCCAACAATGACAGCAACAAACATACACTTCCAACAATGGCAACAACAAACACACATTTCCAACAATGGCAGCAACAAACATACACTTCCAATAATGGCAGCAACAAACACACACTTCCAACAATGGCAGCAACAAACACACACTTCCAACAATGGCAACAACAAACACACACTTCCAACAACATTCAATAAAGCAACAAACACACACTTCCAACAATGGCAACAACAAACACACACTTCCAACAATGGCAGCTACAAACATACACTTCCAACAATGGCAGCAACAAACACACACTTCCAACAACATTCAATAAAGCAACAAACACACACTTCCAACAATGGCAGCTACAAGAACACACTTGACCATTGTCCACTGGCCACAGGCCCTAGCCCACTGACTACCGGTTACTCACCCTTCCCTGATCTTGTCCAGCATAGCAAGACCCTTGGTCAACGACTCATTGAGGCTGTTCTCAGACGCTTCCTGTCGCATTCGGTCCATCACTATGTCCAACTCCGCCTCTAGTTCCTGTGGTCACACACAGATGGCAAAATCAGAGGATTATTTCCTAGCCAAACTACTTTCAGAGAGAAAACTTGCACTGGAGTTTTTTTAGCGTTATGATGAAATACAATTACATCTCGTTTTAATAAAGTCTTTCAGTTATATAAAAAACATGATATACATTCATGTCTTATTTGTCTGAATACTTTGTTTCCCTAAGTTTTTGGCCAGATAAATGAAACATGTAGATTAGCAAGACACATTATATATAGTATCAAAATGGTTCCCACACAAATGTGTGGATTGTGAAATAACGGGATTACTGAATAAGAGATAAATGAGACCTGACTATAGCGTACACTGTTTACTCACCAAACAACTACACACACAACTGACAAACACACAGTTATCAAACAGTAAATACTACTGATGGTAGTTTGATCAAACAAAATGCAGTGGATGTTGTTTTATTGATGTGTATTTAGTGGCCTGGCAGGCTGGCAGATGACAACATGAGATCACCATACAAATGTTGTGGGCTAGTTAACCAAAAACAGAAACAATCAAGTCAAAATACATATTTCTACAAAGAAAATGTCACATAAGTGCACTATCAGCCATTCATCAAACACAAGCCCACCGGGTTATTCAATCCACCAAACTAGAAGCTCTAGCCACTTAACAAACACAAGCCCACCGGGTTATTCAATCCACCAACTAGAAGCTCTAGCCACTTAACAAACACAAGCCCACCGGGTTATTCAATCCACCAACTAGAAGCTCTAGCCACTTAACAAACACAAGCCCACCGGGTTATTCAATCCACCAACTAGAAGCTCTAGCCACTTAACAAACACAAGCCCACCGGGTTATTCAATCCACCAAACTAGAAGCTCTAGCCACTTAACAAACACAAGCCCACCGGGTTATTCAATCCACCAAACTAGAAGCTCTAGCCACTTAACAAACACAAGCCCACCGGGTTATTCAATCCACCAAACTAGAAGCTCTAGCCACTTAACAAACACAAGCCCACCGGGTTATTCAATCCACCAAACTAGAAGCTCTAGCCACTTAACAAACACAAGCCCACCGGGTTATTCAATCCACCAACTAGAAGCTCTAGCCACTTAACAAACACAAGCCCACCGGGTTATTCAATCCACCAACTAGAAGCTCTAGCCACTTAACAAACACAAGCCCACCGGGTTATTCAATCCACCAAACTAGAAGCTCTAGCCACTTAACAAACACAAGCCCACCGGGTTATTCAATCCACCAAACTAGAAGCTCTAGCCACTTAACAAACACAAGCCCACCGGGTTATTCAATCCACCAAACTAGAAGCTCTAGCCACTTAACAAACACAAGCCCACCGGGTTATTCAATCCACCAAACTAGAAGCTCTAGCCACTTAACAAACACAAGCCCACCGGGTTATTCAATCCACCAAACTAGAAGCTCTAGCCACTTAACAAACACAAGCCCACCGGGTTATTCAATCCACCAAACTAGAAGCTCTAGCCACTTAACAAACACAAGCCCACCGGGTTATTCAATCCACCAAACTAGAAGCTCTAGCCACTTAACAAACACAAGCCCACCGGGTTATTCAATCCACCAAACTAGAAGCTCTAGCCACTTAACAAACACAAGCCCACCGGGTTATTCAATCCACCAAACTAGAAGCTCTAGCCACTTAACAAACACAAGCCCATCGGGTTATTCAATCCACCAAACTAGAAGCTCTAGCCACTTAACAAACACAAGCCCACCGGGTTATTCAATCCACCAAACTAGAAGCTCTAGCCACTTAACAAACACAAGCCCACCGAGGGTTTTTCAATCCACCAACTAGAAGCTCTAGCCACTTAACAAACACAAGCCCACCGGGTTATTCAATCCACCAAACTAGAAGCTCTAGCCACTTAACAAACACAAGCCCACCGGGTTATTCAATCCACCAAACTAGAAGCTCTAGCCACTTAACAAACACAAGCCCACCGGGTTATTCAATCCACCAAACTAGAAGCTCTAGCCACTTAACAAACACAAGCCCACCGGGTTATTCAATCCACCAAACTAGAAGCTCTAGCCACTTAACAAACACAAGCCCACCGGGTTATTCAATCCACCAAACTAGAAGCTCTAGCCACTTAACAAACACAAGCCCACCGGGTTATTCAATCCACCAAACTAGAAGCTCTAGCCACTTAACAAACACAAGCCCACCGGGTTATTCAATCCACCAAACTAGAAGCTCTAGCCACTTAACAAACACAAGCCCACCGGGTTATTCAATCCACCAACTAGAAGCTCTAGCCACTTAACAAACACAAGCCCACCGGGTTATTCAATCCACCAAACTAGAAGCTCTAGCCACTTAACAAACACAAGCCCACCGGGTTATTCAATCCACCAAACTAGAAGCTCTAGCCACTTAACAAACACAAGCCCACCGGGTTATTCAATCCACCAAACTAGAAGCTCTAGCCACTTAACAAACACAAGCCCACCGGGTTATTCAATCCACCAAACTAGAAGCTCTAGCCACTTAACAAACACAAGCCCACCGGGTTATTCAATCCACCAAACTAGAAGCTCTAGCCACTTAACAAACACAAGCCCACCGGGTTATTCAATCCACCAAACTAGAAGCTCTAGCCACTTAACAAACACAAGCCCACCGGGTTATTCAATCCACCAAACTAGAAGCTCTAGCCACTTAACAAACACAAGCCCACCGGGTTATTCAATCCACCAAACTAGAAGCTCTAGCCACTTAACAAACACAAGCCCACCGGGTTATTCAATCCACCAAACTAGAAGCTCTAGCCACTTAACAAACACAAGCCCACCGAGTTATTCAATCCACCAACTAGAAGCTCTAGCCACTTAACAAACACAAGCCCACCGAGTTATTCAATCCACCAAACTAGAAGCTCTAGCCACTTAACAAACACAAGCCCACCGGGTTATTCAATCCACCAAACTAGAAGCTCTAGCCACTTAACAAACACAAGCCCACCGGGTTATTCAATCCACCAAACTAGAAGCTCTAGCCACTTAACAAACACAAGCCCACCGGGTTATTCAATCCACCAAACTAGAAGCTCTAGCCACTTAACAAACACAAGCCCACCGGGTTATTCAATCCACCAAACTAGAAGCTCTAGCCACTTAACAAACACAAGCCCACCGGGTTATTCAATCCACCAAACTAGAAGCTCTAGCCACTTAACAAACACAAGCCCATCGGGTTATTCAATCCACCAAACTAGAAGCTCTAGCCACTTAACAAACACAAGCCCACCGGGTTATTCAATCCACCAAACTAGAAGCTCTAGCCACTTAACAAACACAAGCCCACCGAGTTATTCAATCCACCAAACTAGAAGCTCTAGCCACTTAACAAACACAAGCCCACCGGGTTATTCAATCCACCAACTAGAAGCTCTAGCCACTTAACAAACACAAGCCCACCGGGTTATTCAATCCACCAAACTAGAAGCTCTAGCCACTTAACAAACACAAGCCCACCGGGTTATTCAATCCACCAAACTAGAAGCTCTAGCCACTTAACAAACACAAGCCCACCGGGTTATTCAATCCACCAAACTAGAAGCTCTAGCCACTTAACAAACACAAGCCCACCGGGTTATTCAATCCACCAAACTAGAAGCTCTAGCCACTTAACAAACACAAGCCCACCGGGTTATTCAATCCACCAAACTAGAAGCTCTAGCCACTTAACAAACACAAGCCCACCGGGTTATTCAATCCACCAAACTAGAAGCTCTAGCCACTTAACAAACACAAGCCCACCGAGTTATTCAATCCACCAACTAGAAGCTCTAGCCACTTAACAAACACAAGCCCACCGGGTTATTCAATCCACCAAACTAGAAGCTCTAGCCACTTAACAAACACAAGCCCACCGGGTTATTCAATCCACCAAACTAGAAGCTCTAGCCACTTAACAAACACAAGCCCACCGGGTTATTCAATCCACCAAACTAGAAGCTCTAGCCACTTAACAAACACAAGCCCACCGGGTTATTCAATCCACCAAACTAGAAGCTCTAGCCACTTAACAAACACAAGCCCACCGAGGGTTTTTCAATCCACCAAACTAGAAGCTCTAGCCACTTAACAAACACAAGCCCACCGGGTTATTCAATCCACCAAACTAGAAGCTCTAGCCACTTAACAAACACAAGCCCACCGGGTTATTCAATCCACCAAACTAGAAGCTCTAGCCACTTAACAAACACAAGCCCACCGGGTTATTCAATCCACCAAACTAGAAGCTCTAGCCACTTAACAAACACAAGCCCACCGGGTTATTCAATCCACCAAACTAGAAGCTCTAGCCACTTAACAAACACAAGCCCACCGGGTTATTCAATCCACCAAACTAGAAGCTCTAGCCACTTAACAAACACAAGCCCACCGGGTTATTCAATCCACCAAACTAGAAGCTCTAGCCACTTAACAAACACAAGCCCACCGGGTTATTCAATCCACCAACTAGAAGCTCTAGCCACTTAACAAACACAAGCCCACCGGGTTATTCAATCCACCAAACTAGAAGCTCTAGCCACTTAACAAACACAAGCCCACCGAGTTATTCAATCCACCAAACTAGAAGCTCTAGCCACTTAACAAGTGCTTTCTCTGTGGAGACAGTGGCTCCCCTGGTGTTACTCACCTGGTTCTCGTTGTCGTGTTGATGGCGACATTCGTCCAGTTGCTCATGCAGCGCCCTCTCCTGTTTTGCAAGTCCGAGCTCATGCACGTCCCAGATATGTGCTACTCCCTGGCAGAACTTGAATAGTGACCGCATCTCGATGAGCATGTGTGAGTTATGAAGCTCCAGCTCAGCCTTGGAAGAGAAAGTTGTTTATAATGTTGTAATTCAGAGTCACAATGCACAATGGTGCCATCTACTGGCAATGTACACTTCTCTCAACTGCACAAACGCAACTGTGATTTTTCTTTTTGTATAAAAACTTGGCAAAAACAAAATTTGCAGTTGTAAATTTATATTGATTTGTTAGCATAATTACTGAAGTACTAACAGAAAGGTCGACTCATATGTCATCAAAATAAATGATGTCACATATCACTATTATTTTAATAGATAATGTCCTTAGAGAATAAATAACAGGCATAGCACGAGTTCCAAACTGAAGATGAAAACTGTTGATTGTTTACAACTGCAGCTATTCTTCTAGGTGGATGGAGTTAGTAATTCACAGCAAATTAGTTGCGTCTCCATGATGGTAGTACGTTACTCACATCCATGTTTTCAAGCAGTTTCTCGAAGGCAGCTTGTCTCTCTCCCACTAGGGGGAGACACTCTTTGTTGAGGGTCTCACGGGCCTTCGTTTCCGTGGCAACACCCGCATCAACCAAATCTTTCTGTAAATAAACAAGTGACTGACAGTGGGTTTTTGGGAGTGTCAGGGGGAGGTGCAGTTGGAGGATTTCTGGCAGAATCAAGGGCAGTGTATTTGGAGGGTATTTGGGAAGGTTGAAAATTACCCCAAAATATAAACTGCCCTACAGTCTTGGTATTGTGGGAAAACGAACAGCATCCACACCGTGGTGTGACATAAATAAATGAGAAAGTGATGGAGTTAATATTGCACTAGCCTGACAATATTATTACTGAGTGCATTAAAGGGAAGCTGAAAAGCTTGAACAGCCATTGCCCAAACACAAGTACATATCATTTAGAGGATGTGTGACCGTGATTTGATGAGCATGGAGCCAAGGTACACTACAGACAGTTTGTTTACCATTTGAGCATGGAAACTTTCAAACTGCAAATATTCTGTTGAGGTTAATAGAGCAATGAAACACAATTTGTCAGGCACCTTGCCATTTTAATATAGTCATAAGAACATAATATTAAATAAAATGAAAACCCACCAGCAGCCCCCCCCCCCTTAAATGGTCTACTGTCACAATCTCATCCTCAGCTAGTCTAAGCTGTATGGTCAATCTATCTTCTTGGTCTGGTTGCATTATTTATAACACTTGCAATAGATAATTACCCTGGAGTACCAGCCATACATCATTATTTGTCAGTCATAACAATGTAATACAAAAAAACAAAATACAACCTGGCACCAGCCCCTCTCTTTAATAGTCTACTAGTAACTAAAACTAACTACAGAGCCTTGTGCAGCACCCTGTGTGCCAGTCACAATTGTTTGGTGGACACATGCAAGTTAACTCATATATATGCAAGGCAATTGAAATGTGTTTTATGACCTAGGCTGTGACACCCATTTTCAAAGCATAAATAACAGCATCTATGATTATGGAAAATCTGTGCTCATTATATTTTTGCCCGTCAAATGATATTTCATCCACAACAGGTTTCACCCATCTACATGACAGCTGGACAGGTCTATGTCCTGAGCTAGTCTTGGCTGTGTGGCCAGTTCGGCCTTCCTGACCTGGCTGCATTATCTCTAACCCTCGTCATATATAATTACCAGTGTACATCAATGCCAGCCTTATGATGCCGTGGAATTCTTTGAATGCCAAACTGTGGCTCCACTTAAAATTATCCTTCTTTGGCTGTTCCAAAAAAATTGTGTTCATTGTTTGTGGTGCCTGTTCTTGCATCAATCATGTTTGTGTTCGTGACGTTGTGGTATATTTATGGAATAACCAGCAATATTTCTGTAAACAAACACTCACTTGCACTGATACAGTTAAAAGTTGTGTTACTTTGTTTCACTTTGTCCCAGAAATAGGTCGCATTCTCAGGCGTAAGATGTATCTAAGTGCTAATAGAGTGGTTGCATAGTTAAGCTTAGTAACTTTGAAATGTTAATAAAATGAAAACTGCTCATACATCCAATGTAGATGGCACAAAATTAGCTCTACAATGATACAGTAATACATTAAATTCCATGGATGTAACTCCACATACAACATTTTGAAATATTGAGCCCTCCTCCAAGTTATTCAACTCATGAACGAATTTTGAAAGTCTAAATCTGTGAACCATCCAAATGGGCAAACTAAATCTAGAATATATAATAAAAATAGAAATAACGAGTGCTTACGACGGTGTGTTCTAGTTGCTCAAGACACTGCTGGCAAACCAACTCATACTCCGAGTACAACTTGTTGAAGTAATCCTGGTTCACAGCATCTACAATGGAACCACAGTTTTATGAAAACTATAAGAATAAAAAAATTATTACAACAATAAATTATTCTTTAAAATAAAAAAGTATAATTGTCATATTATAAATTATTATTATAATTAATTGTTTTTATTATTGCAAATTTACCAGTAACCATTCTGGAACATTCAATACAACTATAAAATACTTAGAAATAGATCTCCCTTTCACCTACTTATATACTCCATCTTATCCCAGTCATCCATCTCTCTCTGCTTCCCCTTTTCTACCATTTTATTTCCTCCCATTCATAACTTATTCTCTCCCTCGATCACTCCATATCCCTTTTCAAAATTCTTCTCTTGTCCCTTTTCAAAATTCTTCTCTCTTCATCTTTTTTATTGTCCATCTTCATTTCTACACTTATTTCTTCTACTTTCCCTCATTTTCCCATCTCTCTCTCTCTCCCCCCTGTCTCCCTCGTCCTCTCTCATGTACACACACCCTACCACCATCCCCTTCTCTCCTTCCTTTCTCTCTCCTTAACCCTCAATTATCTCCCATCATCCCTGTGTCTCCCTTCCTTCCCTCCCTCCCTCCCTCCTTTCCACTAACACCAGTGCTGTGACAAGTACTCCAGAAAAGAAACTAAGTAAAACTAAAAGTGACCTCCCAAGGAAATCTACACCAACAGCTCGATGACAGTCCACCTACACAAAGAAAGCAATAAGATCAACATCAGGAGAAGAGTACGACAGGGAGATATCATATCACCCACGCTGTTTACGGCAGCACTCGAAAGCATATTCCGACAGCTGACTTGAGAAACCAGAGGGTTGAAGATTGATGAATATCTTAGTCATCTTCGCTTCACCAATGACATACTCATATGCGCTAATACACCAAACGAACTACAACAAATGCTACAGGAATTAGCTGATGAAAGTGAAAATCAGGGTCTGAAGATAACCAAGTTGAAGACAAAGGTGATGATGGACAGTGACACCCCAATATATGTCAACAACACTCAGATTGAGAACATTGAAAGCTTTATCTACTTGGGCAGAGATACAGCACCAGAGACAAAAACCAAGACAAGGAAATTCAAAGAAAAATCACGGCCGGACAGACAGCATTCACCAAGCACTATGACATCTGCAAGGGTAACATTGGAACATGCTTGAAGAGACAAATCTACAACTCATGCGTACTTCCAGCAATGACATACGGCATGGAAACATGGACACTCACTACCCAAGCAAAGAACAAGCTGGCAGCCGCACAAACAAAGATGAAAGGAGTTTGTTAAACATCACACACCGGGACAGAAAAACAAACATCTGGGTAAGAGAAAAGACAAAGGTCACAGATTTGATTGAACAAGTCAGAGGACGGAAGTGGACGTGGGCAGGGTACATCAGCAGGATACGAGATGACCGATGAACACTGCGTATCCCCACTTAGAAACCCTACGAAAGGAAAAGACCTAGAGGAAGACCGGCGAGACGTTGGAGAGACGAACTAGATGACTTCTGGAAGGGTACCATCTGGCAGAGGATAGCGCAAGAAAAGCAGCATGCTGAGGCCTTTGCCCAACCACAGGACTCTATGGTTGCATAATGATGAATGATGAACGATGACACACACACCTCTCCCCCACTCTCCCCCACCCCCACCCACCCACCCACCCCCACACACTCACACCACCACACACACACACACACACACACACACACACACACACACACACACACACACACACCACACACACACACACACACACACACACACACACACACACACACACACACACACACACACACACACACACATCTCCCCACCCCCACCCACCACCCACCCCCACACTCACACTCACACTCACACTCACACCACACACACACACACTCCACCACCACCACCACCACCCACACCCACCCCACCCACCACACACACACACACACACACACACACACACACACACACACACACACACACACACACACACACACACACACACACACACACACACACACACACACACACACACTCCAGGAAAGCAAATAATAGAAATAAAAAGTAGGAAAGTAAACAAAAAAGTACTCCGTTACAAGTAAAAGTAATTCCACAAAAATGTATTTCATTACAAGTAGATTTCAAAATTAACTACTTATGTAATGTAACAAAGTAAATGTATGTCATTACATTTCATCACTAACTGACACAGAATTACGTTGTTGCTGTTTTCCTGCCATTTACCTATGTTCTTAGTGATCTGTGTCATCTGCTGGTTCCACTGGTACACGGCTGTCTTGGTGGACATCGGAGGGAACAGCTCCCTGGGGACAGAAGCATGAATACTATCAGTAGCAGTGCTAGTCTCCATTACCCAGGCACTGTCAGGTGGAAGCCATTTTGAGCCGAGGGAAGGAAATAAAGCTTGGCACTTGTGACCACCAAAGTGGCCTTACTGCAGAATAGGGTAGAGATGATGACTGCCTCCCAGGCCAACTTTGAAATAAAAATTAAGTAAGGATACAATTTTTATCAGGTAATACTATACTATCAAGGCTATTGAAAAATTTAACTTATACTGAAACATGTCATTTGATTTTTTACAATTTAATTACTGAGTATATATCCCCGAACCCTGTGCATTAGCTGATAAAATTGCTGCTCCCTCTCTATAAGAGCTTTCATTTTGCGGGACATAAATAAGACTATGTAACCGTACCTAAGAGATTCAATGAAAGTGATCCGCTGGTCGTTCAGAGATTTCTGTTCCGCTTTCAATGACGCCATGATCTTGCTGGCACCAGGGGGCGCTGTCACTGCATCACTCTCCATGTAAGCCCTGTAAGCGGAATGTCTTGGTCAATGACTGGACACTGTTATAAGCTGGACACTGTCACAGTGAGAATTTATCCAGACCCAGCAATCCAAAAGTTTGGGGTCAAGCCACACAAAACGTGTCACATGATATTTCATCATAGGGGTAACACAGAATGGGTGATATAGAATGGGTGACATAATATTGGTGATACTGAGTGAGTGACACTGCATGGGTGACACTGAGAGGGTGACACTGAGAGGGTGACATTTGGTGGGTGACATTAAAGACACCCCACTCACTGGAACTGTTCAATGTTGACATTCATGTGCAGTGTCTTCCACTTCTCTACTCGCTTTGTCCACTCCGTGTGCAGTTTCTTCTCTCGTTCTATGTCAGCCATCATGAGCGTGCCATACAGGTCAGCATATGACCTTCGGTTGCTCAGCATTGTCTGATTGATGGCCTGCAACAGATGATGATGACAATATGGGAACTCCTCATGGTGTATCATCCTTGCACAAAGAACACATATAGTAAACAGTTATCACTATCGTATAATACACACTTACATATGTAACATTTGAAAGGGAATGCTGTTATTAAACCAAATAGTATCAAGTCAATGAAATGCTAGTGGAATTTATAACAGAAATATTTCAACACATTCAGACATTGCAACATAATATTATGTTTCATGGGCCTGTGGAATAAATAACGTAGAATGCACATGATTATTTTTTCTGAGTATTTATCATTTCATTGTAGCATGTAATATCTCGTTTTGTTTTACAGTTCAAGTAAAATGCCGCGAAAGTCAGCAAACAATCAAAATGTACTACGTAAAAACAGTTGACTTGACCCTGGAAGCCATGAAGAAAAGAAGAAGACATAAAATTCCAGGGAAAGATGCGAATACACTGAGCGATGAAGTGACCAAAGTTGGAAATCTAAGTCCATAAAAAGATGCTACCATAAAGAAAACAACATTTGTAGATGAGAGTCTATTTCGAAGTCCATGTTCACCTCAAAGATGATTTCTTGGAATGCATGGATGCCTCCATAACGCACTAAATACGAGAACCTTGTCAATACGAGAACCTTCTTAAAACACACTCTCCAATGAACCTTGTATGAAAATTTCTCTGAGAACTACATGTGCTATTTTCTGGAGGAAATAAGCAGCATGTATTACTCTAAGGACCAAATCAAAGTTTATCCTGCAGTGATACACTACGAGGGAGTTAACGGTGTACTTAAAACACAATAGTTTTGCGGTGCTGTAAGATGAAATGACGCAGTGTTGCATCATAAAGGTCATCGTTGGTTGGATCAAGCAAGTTAGTACAGGAACAGCACAATCTTGAATCTGATGTCAATTGTACAAGGTCATGTTTGGCCTATCTGCATCATGGCAGTACCTCGAAACCGGGCAAGTAATGTAGTAGAGAAGCATACGATGGGAGATGTGGGGCTATGAAACGAACAGCTGATAAAATGTTTGCAATGTCTTGTTACAGTAGGACCACGTCCTGGTGATGTATGGGTAATTGGTAAGGGCAACTTGGCGACATTAACCCCACCTGCTCCAACAGGCATCTAGGTCACAACATGTATTCAGGCTATGTCCATTAGATGCCGAGATTGTATCTCACCTGAACTGATTGGTGGTTAGCCAATCATGTGTTCTACATTATTTGTATTCAACATTATCCAAATTAGTCCAAATCATTTTGCGAAACAATGACTGGCCAGACGACTGCTATTTTTGTTCTGTCATATAAGACAGTTGTGTCCCTATTTAATGTAAAAATGCTGCCAAAATGCAAAACATTATTTTGTATTCTACATTATCAGCGAGTGTGATTGCTGAAACATGAACAGGTATATCTGTGCTATGAAATTTTACATGTGTGCTGCAATACTTTGTAACAGGTTGAGTATGTGTTCAGGTAATCATAAATTTAACAGTATCTTTCAATAGGTCAATGATAAGAAATTATTGCATTCGTATGTATTCTATGTTATCCGCATGCTGCAGTGTACACTTTAATTTGTCATGATAATTACACGCTACTTCATCAAGATGAAAGTTCAGTTGTTTTATGAAGTTTTCATAAATGCTCCAGATGTTAAAATAAATGTTAAGTGATGTAATATATTGTGTATTGTATCATTGCTGAGAAATTATTTAGTTGCATAATTTCATTCATTATTTATTTATGAATGTATTTAACACAAATGTCTGTACCATTTTGATAACAATCATATCAAGGAATCATGTATTTAACTAGCCCCAAAACCCATTAAGTTTTTGTTATATTACTTATGTAAAATGAATCTATATTGCGGAAATCAGAATCAGAACGGTTTGTATTCTACGTTATCCACGGATGTCCTTTCGGGAAAGCCATGCCAGCTACCACATGTATTGTCGAGACGATGTCTATTTTGATGCAGTTGAAGACAAGATCCCAATGCAAGACATCGTACCAAAACCAGTTACATGGCCTACTTGATTCAATAATTGTGGCTTTTTGAAAACGGACAAGTTTTGAAACTACACATTTTTCTACATCTTCAAAACATACTCACATTTTGCAAAAAAGATTTCTCACATAAAAAATAATCTGAGCCTGAATCAGTTCTGCATACTCCATAGCCATGCCATCAGCTTGCATTACACACATTTTTCATTTATTAATTGTTGTTTTTAAGTTTACCCACATATATTTAGTACAACAAGGTGGCAGATAACGTAGGATACATTTGAAGAAAAGATTGAAAATCACCATGGTTTGATAGGTTGGTGCAATAAAACAAGGATAGATTGGATAAGAAGAATGATTGTTCCTAGAAGTACAACATATATACTTTCATATGGAAGCATATATTTTCATATATACTGAAATGTAATTTTCCCATTTAAAAACATAACTGGGCAAATTTTCAGTAGTTTTAACCATACATTTCTGACAAATCTTAATATCACTACAAGCATATTATCAATTAAGTTCATTTTAGTAATAGATCAAGCATGCAGATATCAAGTAATCAATCCCACTACTCAATTTTTATTGCTGCTTTTTCAAAACCATATTTCTTATTAAAAAATGAAAATCCCCAGAAATAACTTTGTCGATCACATTAGATTTTGTGCAAACTGTTCTATTTCAATAAACAGATGCAATTTAAAAAAATTATAAACGGCTTGAAACAAGGGTGGTTAATATTTCATTCATCCTCACTGTCCACCCATCATAAGTCTTGTTTAACTGACTCTCGCTCGGCTTTGTGAATTTGCCAAGAAGAGAATCTGTCTAACTTCAGTAGTTTCATTGCTTGCCAGATGGCGCCATTATTTCAGATTAATTCACAGTCTACATGTATAATAATTATGAATGTTTATATAGTATGTTTTTGATAATGAAGTTACAAAGTATCGATACACATCATAAAAAGTAGAAGATGAAAAAATGTGCCACCTTTTGAGTAAGCTGGTGATATGGTTGACAAATTAACAATGAAATTTGTGTGTGTGTGTGTGTGTGTGTGTGTGTGTGTGTGTGTGTGTGTGTGTGTGTGTGTGTGTGTGTGTGTGTGTGTGTGTGTGTGTGTGTGTGTGTGTGTGTGTGTGTGTGTGTGTGTGTATATAAGTTTATGTTGAATGGTTTTTATAGTATAGTATTGTTTGGTAATTTTTTATTTCATATTTGCATAAGGCCACCCTCTCAGTCATTTTTACAGAACATTAATTTCCCTGGCCATTTTGAATTCACTGGGATTCAGCTAAGCTCATATATACTGTCCTAACTGAGGCCAACCCATCCTTTGTATTACCTGGGATTCTGCGTCCAGCATTCGTTGGAGCTGAGGAGGCATCAGATGGGAGATCTTCTTCAACAGCTCTGTGTATGACTGGAACACTGCCAACACCTAGAAACAGAAGTAACACTCGTTGTAGAACAGAACACTACACTCAGAAACAGAAATAACACTCGGTGTAGGACAGAACACTATACCCAGAAACAGAAGTAACACTCAGTGTAGGACAGAACACTGCCAATACCTAGAAACAGAAGTAACACTCAGTGTAGGACAGAACACTGTCAATACCCAGAAACAGAAGTAACACTCAGTGTAGGACAGAACACTGTCAATACCTAGAAACAGAAGTAACACTCAGTGTAGGACAGAACACTGCCAATACCTAGAAACAGAAGTAACACTCAGTGTAGGACAGAACACTGTCAATACCCAGAAACAGAAGTAACACTCAGTGTAGGACAGAACACTGCCAATACCTAGAAACAGAAGTAACACTCAGTGTAGGACAGAACACTGCCAACACCTAGAAACAGAAGTAACACTCTGTGTAGGATAGAAAACAGATAGCACATAGGAACAGAAGTAACACTCAGTGTAGGACAGAAAACAGCCAACACAAAGGAACAGAAGTAACACTCTGTGTAGGATAGAAAACGGCTAGCATGTAGGAACAGAAGTAACACCGAGTGTAGGACAGAAAACAGCCAACACATAGGAATAGAAGTAAAACTTGGTGTAGGACAGAACACTGCCAATACATAGAAAGAGAAGTTACACTCAGTGTAGGACAGAAAATGGCCACCATATAGGAACAGAAGTAACACTCAGTGTAGGATAGAACACTGCAAACACATAGGAACAGATGTAACACTAGAACAAAAAACTGCCAACACCTAGAAAAAGAAGTAACTCGGTGTACAGCACAACACTGCTAACGCTCAGCCACAGAAGTAATAGTTGGTGTACGAAGACTGCTGCCAACACATATAACAAGTGTAGCACCCAATATAGAGCAGAACACTGCCAACACTTAACAGGAATAGCCTACCATGTCTGCACGGTCATCCTCCACTTTGGCCAGAGTCTCATCCAGCTCAGTGATCCAAGCATGTCGTCTGACCGTGTGTCCAGACACCTGTGTCCAGAGCTCGGTCAGCCCAGTGAAAGTGTAGCGGATCAAGTCCTGCCAAAGTAAACATGTCTGACTGGCTACAACACTGAGCATAGTAGAGTAACGACAGAGTATCAGTACTACAATGGTAGAATAATATCAACACAATGGAAGAATAACTGAACCCCCACCTCATCATATTCACTGAACCCCCTACATCATCATGTTCACTGAACCCCCACCTCATCATGTTCACTGAACCCCCACCTCATCAAGTTCACTGAACCCCACCTCATCATGTTCACTGAACCCCCACCTCATCATGTTCACTGAACCCCCACCTCATCATGTTCACTGAACCCCCACCTCATCATGTTCACTGAACCCCCACCTCATCATGTTCACTGAACCCCCACCTCATCATGTTCACTGAACCCCCACCTCATCATGTTCACTGAACCCCCACCTCATCAATGTTCACTGAACCCCCACCTCATCATGTTCACTGAACCCCCACCTCATCATGTTCACTGAACCCCCACCTCATCATGTTCACTGAACCCCCACCTCATCATGTTCACTGAACCCCCACCTCATCATGTTCCTTGAACCCCCACCTCATCATGTTCACTGAACCCCCACCTCATCATGTTCACTGAACCCCCACCTCATCATGTTCACTGAACCCCCACCTCATCATGTTCACTGAACCCCCACCTCATCATGTTCACTGAACCCCCACCTCATCATGTTCACTGAACCCCACCTCATCATGTTCACTGAACCCCCACCTCATCATGTTCACTGAACCCCCACCTCATCAGTTCACTGAACCCCCACCTCATCATGTTCACTGAACCCCCACCTCATCATGTTCACTGAACCCCCACCTCATCATGTTCACTGAACCCTCACCTCATCATGTTCCCTGAACCCCCACCTCATCATGTTCACTGAACCCCCACCTCATCATGTTCACTGAACCTTCACCTCATCATGTTCACTGAACCCCCACCTCATCATGTTCACTGAACCCCCACCTCATCATGTTCACTGAACCCCCACCTCATCATGTTCACTGAACCCCCACCTCATCATGTTCACTGAACCCCCACCTCATCATGTTCACTGAACCCCACCTCATCATGTTCACTGAACCCCCACCTCATCATGTTCACTGAACCCCCACCTCATCATGTTCACTGAACCCCCACCTCATCATGTTCACTGAACCCCCACCTCATCATGTTCACTGAACCCCCACCTCATCATGTTCACTGAACCCCCACCTCATCATGTTCACTGAACCCCCACCTCATCATGTTCACTGAACCCCCACCTCATCATGTTCACTGAACCCCCACCTCATCATGTTCACTGAACCCCCACCTCATCATGTTCACTGAACCCCCACCTCATCATGTTCACTGAACCCCCACCTCATCATGTTCACTGAACCCCCACCTCATCATGTTCACTGAACCCCCACCTCATCATGTTCACTGAACCCCCACCTCATCATGTTCACTGAACCCCCACCTCATCATGTTCACTGAACCCCCACCTCATCATGTTCACTGAACCCCCACCTCATCATGTTCACTGAACCTTCACCTCATCATGTTCACTGAACCCCCTACCTCATCATGTTCACTGAACCCCCACCTCATCATGTTCACTGAACCCCCACCTCATCAAGTTCACTGAACCCCCACCTCATCATGTTCACTGAACCCCCACCTCATCATGTTCACTGAACCCCCACCTCATCATGTTCACTGAACCCCCACCTCATCATGTTCACTGAACCCCCACCTCATCAAGTTCACTGAACCCCCACCTCATCATGTTCACTGAACCCCCACCTCATCATGTTCACTGAACCCCCACCTCATCATGTTCACTGAACCCCCACCTCATCATGTTCACTGAACCCCCACCTCATCATGTTCACGAACCCCCACCTCATCATGTTCACTGAACCCCACCTCATCATGTTCACGAACCCCCACCTCATCATGTATAACACCTTCATGGAACCCCCACCTCATCATGTTCATTGAACCCACACCTCATCATGTTCACCGAACCCCCACCTCATCATGTTCATTGAACCCACACCTCATCATGTTCACTGAACCCTCACCTCATAATGTTCACTGCCCCCCCCCCCATCTCATTGTATTCACTGTTCCCCTACCTCATCATGTTCACTGCCAGACATGATGGTGTCAATCTCGTTATTGTCTTCCTCCAGCCGTGACAACAATGTGGAGCTTGCATCAGTCACACGCGGCTCCAGCTCCTGGAGCAAGTGTCACATACAGTCACTATTACTATCAGGATACAACGATTACATTGTTGTGATGATGATCATGATGGTAATGTTGGTAGTGATGATGGTGATCAAGCTGATGGTGATGATGATGTTGATGATTATGATGGTAATGTTGGTGGTGGTGGTGATGATGATAATAATGTTGGTGATGATGATGGTGATGATGAAGACAATGATGGTGATGATACATTAAATTATAGATATTTTCAAAAAATGTATTATTTAAAAAAATAAAGTAATCCAAAACAGAACTTTTAAACAGCTGTATAACAACAGAATGGCTTGACTGTGAATAACAACATCTTATTTAACCATATGTTATAAATGTATCTAATAAATTTTATTGTAACAATATGTTACAATACACATAGTAGTAATATGTAATATGTTATAGTAACCATAATAGTAGTAATAGCTATAATCATGTACGTAGCATGGTTTGTTACCGGGTAATTTACTTACGCTACTGATGAGGGCTAGCTCCTGATACATTTCCTCCACTGCAAGCTCATGCCTGCAAGCACATCACTCATAACTCTTACCTTATGTTTCTCATTCCAAACTCAATTCAAACTCATGTCTGCAAGCACATCACTCATAACTCTTACCTTATGTTTCTCATTCCAAACTCAATTAAAACTCATGTCTGCAAGCACATCACTCATAACTCTTACCTTATGTTTCTCATTCCAAACTCAATTAAAACTCATGTCTGCAAGCACATCACTCATAACTCTTACCTTATGTTTCTCATTCCAAACTCAATTCACACTCATGGCTGCAAGCACATCACTCATAACTCTTACCTTATGTTTCTCATTCCAAACTCAATTCAAACTCATGGCTGCAAGCACATCACTCATAACTCTTACCTTATGTTTCTCATTCCACACTCAATTCAAACTCATGTCTGCAAGCACATCACTCATAACTCTTACCTTATGTTTCTCATTCCACACTCAATTCAAACTCATGTCTGCAAGCACATCACTCATAACTCTTACCTTATGTTTCTCATTCCAAACTCAATTAAAACTCATGCCTGCAAGCACATCACTCATAACTCTTACCTTATGTTTCTCATTCCAAACTCAATTCACACTCATGGCTGCAAGCACATCACTCATAACTCTTACCTTATGTTTCTCATTCCAAACTCAATTCACACTCATGGCTGCAAGCACATCACTCATAACTCTTACCTTATGTTTCTCATTCCACAGTCAATTCAAACTCATGCCTGCAAGCACATCACTCATAACTCTTACTTTATATTTCTTATTCCACACTCAATTCAAACTCATGCCTGCAAGCACATCACTCATAACTCTTACCTTATGTTTCTCATTCCACACTCAATTCAAACTCATGCCTGCAAGCACATCACTCATAACTCTTACCTTATGTTTCTCATTCCACACTCAATTCAAACTCATGCCTGCAAGCACATCACTCATAACTCTTACCTTATGTTTCTCATTCCACACTCAATTCAAACTCATGTCTGCAAGCACATCACTCATAACTCTTACCTTATGTTTCTCATTCTACACTCAATTCAAACTCATGTCTGCAAGCACATCACTCATAACTCTTACCTTATGTTTCTCATTCTACACTCAATTCAAACTCATGCCTGCAAGCACATCACTCATAACTCTTACCTTATGTTTCTCATTCCACACTCAATTCAAACTCATGCCTGCAAGCACATCACTCATAACTCTTACCTTATGTTTCTCATTCCACACTCAATTCAAACTCATGTCTGCAAGCACATCACTCATAACTCTTACCTTATGTTTCTCATTCTACACTCAATTCAAACTCATGCCTGCAAGCACATCACTCATAACTCTTACCTTATGTTTCTCATTCTACACTCAATTCAAACTCATGCCTGCAAGCACATCACTCATAACTCTTACCTTATGTTTCTCATTCCACACTCAATTCAAACTCATGTCTGCAAGCACATCACTCATAACTCTTACCTTATGTTTCTCATTCTACACTCAATTCAAACTCATGCCTGCAAGCACATCACTCATAACTCTTACCTTATGTTTCTCATTCTACACTCAATTCAAACTCATGCCTGCAAGCACATCACTCATAACTCTTACCTTATGTTTCTCATTCTACACTCAATTCAAACTCATGCCTGCAAGCACATCACTCATAACTCTTACCTTATGTTTCTCATTCCACACTCAATTCAAACTCATGTCTGCAAGCACATCACTCATAACTCTTACCTTATGTTTCTCATTCTACACTCAATTCAAACTCATGCCTGCAAGCACATCACTCATAACTCTTACTTTATAATTTCTTATTCCAAACTCAATTCAAACTCATGCCTGCAAGCACATCACTCATAACGTTTACTTTATATTTCTTATTCCACACTCAATTCAAGCTCACTATACCTGCAAACACATCAGTCAGAATGTTGACCATATATTTCTCAATCTGTATTTAATATACTAGATGCTTTATAAAATTTCTCAAAAGTGAGAATAATGTCTGGTGAGCTGTTTAAAATGTGCACATAAAACAGTAACTACATAGGCAGTCACAGTGAACAATATACTTTATATTCCACACATTCACCCCGTCATCCACATGTTGGCTATATGGTGGTGGTGACAAAGAGGTTGTACAATAATTTTACAGTCAGTTATAAAGTTAGAAAGTACCATTTTCCATGACAGATCATTGCCAGAACTTATTGTTTTTAAACTACAATGAAGGCTTTGTATAAAGGACATGCAGAGACTTGTTCTAACTGTTTCAGGTATTCAGTCCTCCTTATACCCACGTGTACACAAGTAAGTGCAGCCAGAACAGGGATTTCAAACTTGTTCTTTTCAAAAAGGTTTTGGTCACTTCAGACATGCTCAAGCTGAATGTGCACTGCATATACCCTGGATAATCTCTAATACGTAAGATTCATAACATGAGGTACATTTGGACTACCTTTCACTTTTAAACTCATGAAACATCTCAGAGGTATTATTTAGGTGAGAACTTGTGTATTGTTTTACATTTACCTGCACAATTGGGGAAGTAACATAATTACCTTTTCTTGGGGTAAAACAGGAATATTTACTGCCTGAATTTGTTTGGCATTTTCTTAAATTCACACGCAACCTATGTGTAGGCTGGGTGTTATTAGGACATTTAATGCTCCATGCATCATCTAGCCAACATCACCTACCTCTGACGGCGACTCTCAGCAATTCTCTCTATAATGTCAGAGCCTGTCTTGACTGGTGCTGTAAGAAAAAGTTTAGACTATTTTATTATTATAATCATTACCCCGGTATGTCTTTTTATTTATATCATCTCTGTTGTGTACATCTATGCATGAAGCAAGTGTGCTTGTGTAGAGACTGTAATTGCAAACAGCTTCTTACAGTAAGAATAAATATTGGTGTTACAAAAAATACTTGTCAGTGAAGCATGTCTTATGAGAAATTAAGCAATTCATCTCAATGACAATAAAAGGTCAATTAAAATGTTCTTACTATTTTATAAATGAGCTATTTTATGCAATGAGCTAGTAAGACGCAAGTAATCAAAGAAAGATAAGTTACGACAGATGCTCCTAATAAAGTTAGAATGAATCCAATATTCATTTACAACACAAACATCAAATCGAATATTCAGTGGCCTTCAATACACAAAACTTTATTATTTTATCTAAGGCTTTTCACAGTCGCGACATTGTAAGATCACTCAAAGGAAAGTCATGTGACAGTGTAGACAAGTTTACAGTGATACAGTTATCAGAGGACATGAAGGAAACAGCTGAAATGTATTCATTTACAGGGTAATTTTTTTATTTCCAACCAAATCAAACGGGGGAAAGCCTTGAATAATAAAAAAATTAGAATATGGATAGAATTGTGTCCAACTTTAGCCGTGAGATGACTGACTACTTACTGACTACATCAGGCAGGCCCCGCACCTCCTTGCTGGCTGTGGTACTTGGCGCTTCCTGCAGGCGGTGCTTCATATCCTCCATGTGATACCTAAGTTACATTTACAAACTCACGTTTAAAGAATTAGTATTGTTATTGTTTGAGATTATCTCAGTGTGTTTATATAAAGACATTAACCAAAAATAATGGTATCTGTAGAAGTGCGTTAGCCACTGTTTAATTTAGTGTTGCATATTGTTAAACTTGATCACCAAAAACAGTGTTTATCTTCCAAGCACTATTCATAGATGATATTCTTATAACACATATAGTACAAACAAGTTTTGCATTTAGAATTGGTTCAACCATATGTTGAGGGATTGCAATTTTTACAATGCAAAACTGCCACTTACATCAATCTGCATTAAATAATGAGGAATTTCAAAACATCAAAACTGAAAATGTCTTCCAAAGCATTTATATTAAACCTTGAAAGAACTGAGATACAAACCATTTAGAAGGAAAATGTTAACATACAAACAGTTACACACTAGCTAGCTCAGTTAGTTTGATAAGTAAGTCCCGCCTACTTAAAAAGGACTGGATTCTCGACATCCGACTCATTGGGGAAACTCTCGAGCCACGTCCTCTGTCTCACGGTTAACATCCCTGGTCCAGCTGTTGTGTCTCGGACAAGGGGGATTCCCTGCATGCTTGGGGTTGCAGCAAACACCCCACTCTTCTGATTAACTGGCATCGTGGGGGATGAGTTCGTACGATCTCCGATGTCACTGTCTTCTCGTTTGCTCAACGATCGCACCAGCTGAACCTGGTGGCAAGAAAGAGAACTACATTGTGTTTTTAATTACTCCTTCCTCAGATAATTGATATCACAACTTTTATAATTTTATAAAATTAGTATATTAGTTTAATAAATGTATAAGTTTTATAAAAAAAAAAAACAGGTAGATTTGTTTGTTGAAATAAAGTCAAAGTTTCAGGAAATGTCAGATTTGTTGAGAATTTTGCTATGTGACAAACATTGCACATTAACATATTTCCTTCCATTTTTATGACATTCTTAATGGTTTGCTGTTTTGCTCTTTAATGTTAATTTTGCTCCTTAATGGGATGACATGGGACATGAACTGAATTCTTCTGTGTGCCAAATCATAATAAAAAGGGATTCTTTGAGAGTATAAAACTGTTTGATGTAACCCTATGCCTTCTTTTATCATAATTGTGTTTCATTAATCAATAATGACCCTAACCTGACAGATTATCGAAAAAGAATCCCTTTTGTGTCCCAAATAACTCAACGAATGTAAAAGTTCTACTTTGGTCTCAACCTGCCTATGTTATCTATATGTATATGGCATGGTTATTAGGATTCATAAAACATAATTCTAATGAAATAAAGCACATGATTATATGAAATAATTACACTAACAGGATTGTGTACATTACAAAACGTTTAATGTCCTCAAAGAATCCCATTTCATTATAATCTAGGACATGAATGTATCACTCTGGTTCCCAGAATGTATCATCTGAAACTGTCACCAGAGTGCTATGGGTATAGTGTCCTCAGTCATATGGCAATGGCATTTTCAGTTTAAAACTGATCCTTTTAAGGATGGACTTTCCTCATAAGCTTAGTGATGTTTTACTCACTATAAATAATCTGAAGTTCACTATGCTAACTCACTGACTTTATGATTATAGCTATTTGGTGAAAGAAATGTTTACAAGAACAACATCTATATAATATTCATAACATGACTGACTACCTCCACAAATGATTTTGTTTCTTTTGTTCCCTTTGCAACTAAAATACTGACTATATAACTGTCATTTGTTTCTCCATTGTTCCAGTGTCTCATCTGTTAGAAGTGAGTCTGAGATGATGAACTGTGGCTTTATTATTATATTTTGTTGATTAATCAATTTATTTTTTATTTTTTAACTTATATTAAAATATATTATAACTTTTTATTGCTACTATAAATGTTCAAAAATATTTTTGATTAGAAGTATAAATTATACTGCAAGTCCAAAATGTTACATTCTTGTTATACAATATTTTATGTTTATATTACGTTGCATGTTTATTTATTGTACATTGAACATAAAAAAGTAAATTAATAAAAAAATATTGTATATTGAACATAAAAAAGTAAATTAATAAAAAAATAATAACGAATTTTCCCAAAGGGATATTAATGTATTATTGTATTGTAGTGTGTTTATCTAATTAGTACAAAAACAATTTCTTTCAGAAATTATTACAAAACAAACTTATGTAATAAATATAATAAATAAAATACTAACAAAATAAGAAGAGTTTTTAATAATGGTACTACAGACATTCTTTTTGAAACATTAACATGCTGAAAATATGACAAACAGTGCACTAAGCTTTCGACTGGTTTAATATGTGTGGGTAAACAACACCTAATGAAGGGACAGAATAGTTTAAAACAGATAGTAACTAGTACTTGGCTGTAGTCTATTGTAAAGGGGACAACATGGTTAGTTGTGGGGGAGGGGGTCAAGGACAAACATAATCCCATGGGTTTATACGTATACATTGAATACATATTAGCAGTGTCTCTGTCTTGTTCAAGAAGCCACAATCCAAGCCCAATCTGCAACTGGCAAAGTCCCAGTACATGTACTATGTGATAGCATAGCCACTGTCTAAACATGACCTCCACATATCATGACAGAATACTGCACTAGGACAGCATGTAGGAGCTTAGCTGAATCCTAGTGAATTCAAAATTGGGCAATCATATTTCAAAATCACAAAATGTGTTTGTATAATGCTGGAAGATAATCCATCCATTGTTTTGTTTTTTAGTAAATAAAAGTTAAGATATCAAAGTGGATAACTAGAATAATCTTTATAGGAATACTACCCTCTGGGGTACATATGGCCTTTGTATAAAAGATTTTTTTTAGCAATTGTCATCTTAGATCAGTATTTCAATGTGTTAATAAAAGTGGTGTAGTGTTTCTGAAGAATATATAAAATAAAATAAAATTTAATTGGCATTATACATACACAAAATTACTCAAAAGCAAAAAGAAACAGTAAGTTCTTTTGTTGCATGGCATCTAGTCTTTTTATCTGGCAGACCTGTTCATTTGAACACTACCTCAACTTCTCCAGGGAGCATTCAGTCATACTGTAACTACTGTACAAAGACTATTCATATTCAAACATCTACCATTATTTATAGCCATTGCTCATCCTACCACTAGGTGAACTGGAGCAAGGTAGACTGTACTAAATTACAAGCGACAGAAGGACTTGAACCCACAACCCCATAACTGAAATTGAGTACACCCATCTGACCATTTCAACACTGCTTTCTAAATGATTACTCATGTTGTATAAGGACAGATTTTTAAATTGTCCGACCTACCCCAGCCAAGTGAGAACTCCAACCATCGACCCACACCGTGCAGCGACAGTGACCAACTGAGGTCTTATTAACAACAACAACAACACCAGTGCCTCCTCCCACCACAGTATACTCTTAACCTGTAGCTTGTCTGTACTCAGACATGCAACCTTTGTGCTGTCTTAGTCTGCTAATTCACAAGACCAACTGAATTGATTCAATTACCGATATGTCGGTCTCCCGCGTGTTCTAAAGTTGACTTGCATCGGTAATAACCACGATACAAAGCCACTGTAATAAGTCTGCAGAATCTCATAATAATCTCAGGAGAATGGTGTCTATGCTTCAACTATGCATTTCAGGCTGTGATCTAAGCTAACAGAAGCACTTAATGTGACATATAACATATCCTAAGCCAATTCCTAGACAATACTTTTCACCGGATTTAAAAGTATTAGCGCATGATACCATTAGGTGACTGATTCAACTGTATATCTGAGCTCAGCCACCTCAGATTATGACAAGTATCTACCTACCCCGGTAGATCTGTTATGGAATAAAGATTACATTTTCTATTGCATAACTATGTCATTTCACCAGGTTACCGTTCAACTAGTGCATTAATAATATAAATTGTGTTTTATGTCAGTTTTATTGTTTGGCATAACATGTTTTCTTTAAAAATGAAGCTTTCAAAATACTATTTTCTTTAAAATGTTGGGGCTTTGAAAGTACATTATTTTCTTAAAAGATTAAGCTTCCCAAAATGATGGTACGTGCAATATTTGCCAATGTCAGACAAATAATTATTAAAACAACTATTTAAATATAGAATCCAATTTGCAGCTGGGTGCAAGGTGTGTGAATTTGGAAAGACGATATGTTAAAAATATTTTTTTTGAGAGTTGCATCTTTTCTTAATAACTTATAACTATCAGTTTTTCTAGATTTTATCTTGTTTCAACCTGCCAAAAATTCAAAACAAGAAAACGCTCTCAAACAGAATGCCCAAAGTGGTTTTCACAAGAAAATTGTAATCTTTAGTCTATAATACAATCTTACATAACAGTCTAACATGCTGATGAACCATTAACCACATAACTAATACTTAATTATTACTGTGAGTACTAATAATGACTGATCAAACAGATATATATCCTATTGCAGTGGAGACTCTATATGTATAACATTTACACCGACTAATTAAATATGTATATTGATCAATATAAAGTAGGAAAAATGCCAAAGACACAAATTAAAAACAGTGGTTTAAACTGATTGCATTCTCAAAACATGCTACACAATTCATCATAAACATAATGTAACAGCAAATACACATCTACTTGCTAAATGTTGTCAGACCAGATCAAATGCCACACCATAAAGTGCTAATTGACAACCTTAATAGGAATGACCCCTTGCTCTGTAGTTCATTAATTCACTGGCAACACTGGCTGGCCGCAGGTCCAAACCCAATAACTAATCACATTGTGCGATAGATGCATGTAAACCAGACTATGAAAACATCCTAATAGTCAACACTGCGTATAATTATGTAGCAATATTCATGGTTGACATGTTGCCAGATTTCTGCATAAGCCCTCTAGCAATACAGCTTGTTAAATATCCCATGCACACGTCAAATGTGCACTGCTAGGTAATTTACTGAATAACACTTGCAGATATAGACGTGCTTGCAACACCTTTGCAACAAACTAAAGACATGGCCATAGTTGTCATATCAAATGTGCCAAGTCTAATGTGTAGTTTTCACTGAGAAACACATCTAAAATGAACTAAACAGTAGGTTGGAAGAATAATATGGGCCACTTGGTAGGTCAGAAATGAGGGCCAAATACCAAGAGGATTACAAGGGTGAAACATCAGGGTCACATGAAAAGACCATAGTTCAATGGGAAACTACACCATTGAGAGACGGAGGCAGGTAAACACGAGGACTGCAGCCACAGTCAACAGGGGAGAGGAAATGAAGACGGATGTTAGTAAAACAGCACAGAATGCTGAATGGACAAAGGAAGACTTCCAGAAAGAGCATGGCCACGCAGCATGTGAGGGTGGCGGCTGATGTGCTGGTGGAAAGACAGCCTGAACAGAGATCTGACGAGGGTTGGCCTGAACACCCATGAATAGGTGACCTTTGCAGAAGAGAGGGAGCAAGGAAGGAACTCACGGGGGAGTGATCAAAGGGAAGAAGAACTAGAGGATGTGACTAAAAAGACGGCTGTTGACAGAGTATGTAGAGGAGGGAAACTGTGGAAAAAGCAATACAGCAAAATGCAGGGCAGGAATATCACCCCTCTAGATGGGAAACAGGAGGAAGAACAAGAATAGTCATGTGACTTGCTTGTGGAAGAAATAAGATTGTCATGGCAGGCAGAAATGAAGCAATAAGGAAAACAAGAATTAGATGATGTTACCAAAAAGACCACCTGAATATGACCTCCACATGAGAGATGAAGGAATGGGGATAGGGGCATAGGATCAACAACAGAAGAAGGAAAACCAAAACTACAGGCACCTGGGATTACTGGAGTGGTGAGGAGATTTGCGTATTATGAGGTGGATGATGCTAAGTTCAGGGGAAAAGAAGTTAGATGCCTTTGTATTGGCCAGCAGGTGGAGTGACTGGTGACTATTCAACAAGTTGGACAACAATTTCTTGAACAGAACTTGTAAACTGAAGATGGAACACATGGTGAATATTTTGTGTTTTAAGGTACGATGGCTGTTCTTTATTTAGTAATCCTTATTTGTTGTTCTTAGCTCCTTAGACCTTGAGCGGTAGACAGTTTCTTTAATTTGCCGCAGATGGCGACAAACTTTTGGTAACTTTGACAAAGCATATTTGTAACTGGTGTCACTGCAGTTTTCAGTGTATCTATTGTGAATTATGGTTTTTTATTAGAAATGTTTTAATGGCAGTTTTTTTAACTTCAACTGTCTCAGAGTCTGTATATGTGTATACAGTATTCTATCCACACACACTGGACACAGCATATTGCATTGATTATGTTTCATTTAAAAGTTTATTGGTATAATTAATGATATTTAGCACTGTCTTATACAAAATTCAAATATCTTTAAGATTAGCCAAACTTGCAATGTCAAGAAACTAAGCACAAAAACAAATTTGGTGAAGCTATATCTTGGTGATTTTGTATGCACACTGTAAGGACTCTGTGATAACAGCCTAAGTTAGTATATAAAATTTGAAGCATTCCCACTAGCATAAATGTACTGTTACCAACCAAAGTGCAAATTATAAACGATGCACTTGTGAAATGTTTAGATTGTCAACATAGAACTCAACTACTAAACAGTTGCTATTTCCTATAACTGCCACATACTGTAGCCACATTTTCCTCCATGCAAACACACTTGAAGTACCCCATTGCTTCAACCTAGAAATATGTATAACTGATTTCAGACTTCTTGCAAATGATTATCTTCCCTATCATTAACCATCCTACCCTGAGACAGACACCAGGAGACAGACCACTGAGACCAGACACCAGGAGACAGACCACTGAGACAGACACCAGGAGACAGACCACTGAGACCAGACACCAGGAGACAGACCACTGAGACCAGACACCAGGAGACAGACCACTGAGACAGACACCAGGAGACAGACCACTGAGACCAGACACCAGGAGACAGACCACTGAGACCAGACACCAGGAGACAGACCACTGAGACCAGACACCAGGAGACAGACCACTGAGACAGACACCAGGAGACAGACCACTGAGACCAGACACCAGGAGACAGACCACTGAGACCAGACACCAGGAGACAGACCACTGAGACCAGACACCAGGAGACAGACCACTGAGACCAGACACCAGGAGACAGACCACTGAGACCAGACACCAGGAGACAGACCACTGAGACCAGACACCAGGAGACAGACCACTGAGACCAGACACCAGGAGACAGACCACTGAGACAGACTCCAGGAGACAGACCACTGAGGCCAGACACCAGGAGACAGACCACTGAGACCAGACACCAGGAGACAGACCACTGAGACCAGACACCAGGAGACAGACCACTGAGACAGACCACTGAGACAGACCACTGAGACAGACACCAGGAGACAGACCACTGAGACAGACCACTGAGACAGACACCAGTCGACAGACCACTGAGACCAGACACCAGGAGACAGACCACTGAGACAGACCACTGAGACAGACACCAGGAGACAGACCACTGAGACAGACCACTGAGACAGACCACTGAGACAGACCACTGAGACAGACACCAGGAGACAGACCACTGAGACAGACCACTGAGACCAGACACCAGGAGACAGACCACTGAGACCAGACACCAGGAGACAGACCACTGAGACAGACCACTGAGACAGACCACTGAGACAGACCACTGAGACAGACACCAGGAGACAGACCACTGAGACAGACCACTGAGACAGACACCAGGAGACAGACCACTGAGACAGACACCAGTCGACAGACCACTGAGACAGACACCAGGAGACAGACCACTGAGACAGACACCAGGAGACAGACCACTGAGACAGACACCAGGAGACAGACCACTGAGACAGACCACTGAGACAGACCACTGAGACAGACACCAGGAGACAGACCACTGAGACAGACACCAGGAGACAGACCACTGAGACAGACACCAGGAGACAGACCACTGAGACAGACACCAGGAGACAGACCACTGAGACAGACACCAGGAGACAGACCACTGAGACAGACCACTGAGACAGACACCAGGAGACAGACCACTGAGACCAGACACCAGGAGACAGACCACTGAGACAGACACCAGGAGACAGACCACTGAGACAGACACCAGGAGACAGACCACTGAGACAGACACCAGGAGACAGACCACTGAGACAGACCACTGAGATCAGACACCAGGAGACAGACCACTGAGACAGACACCAGGAGACAGACCACTGAGACAGACCACTGAGACAGACACCAGGAGACAGACCACTGAGACAGACACCAGGAGACAGACCACTGAGACAGACCACTGAGATCAGACACCAGGAGACAGACCACTGAGACAGACACCAGGAGACAGACCACTGAGACCAGACACCAGGAGACAGACCACTGAGACCAGACACCGGGAGACAGACCACTGAGACAGACCACTGAGACAGACACCAGTCGACAGACCACTGAGACAGACACCGGGAGACAGACCACTGAGACCAGACACCAGGAGACAGACCACTGAGACAGACACCAGGAGACAGACCACTGAGACAGCCACCAGGAGACAGACCACTGAGACCAGACACCAGGAGACAGACCACTGAGACAGACACCAGGAGACAGACCACTGAGACAGACACCAGGAGACAGACCACTGAGACAGACCACTGAGACAGACCACTGAGACCAGACACCAGGAGACAGACCACTGAGACAGACACCAGGAGACAGACCACTGAGACCAGACACCAGGAGACAGACCACTGAGACAGACACCAGGAGACAGACCACTGAGACCAGACACCAGGAGACAGACCACTGAGACCAGACACCAGGGGACAGACCACTGAGACCAGACACCAGACCACTGAGACCAGACACCAGGAGACAGACCACTGAGACCAGACACCAGACCACTGAGACCAGACACCAGGAGAAAGACCACTGAGACCAGACACCAGGAGACAGACCACTGAGACCAGACACCAGGAGACAGACCACTGAGACAGACCACTGAGACAGACCACTGAGACAGACACCAGGAGACAGACCACTGAGACAGACCACTGAGACAGACACCAGGAGACAGACCACTGAGACAGACCACTCTCACAACGTCTCATGTTGTGGTGTTTTACATTGTGTCAATCTTGGTTCAACACAGCCTTGTCTTCCACAAGCAACTCAACAATGTACATGTTGTATTAATGTTATTACTCCACGGCTATGCCCAAAAACATTTGCTGCAAGCCTACAATTGAAAGCTTTTAATGCTGCTATTTCCACATCCATCACATCGGTCAGATTAACAAGTTCTTGCTGAGACAGACGAGGGAGCATTTGTGACATCAAGTCTTGACTATTGTAATTCTCTGTTATATGGCACAGTTGACAAGAACTTTGCCAGACTACAGCATCTTCAAAATACTGCCGCTAGACTGATCATGTATGTGCCAAAATATTCCAACATCACGTCAGTGCTGAAAGAACTCCATTGGCTGCTGGTCCGGGAACGTGTCTGTTTCAAGATAATGCTACTCGTCCACAGAGCGGTCAACTGTCATGGACCAGTGTATTTGCATGACCTTTTCTGCATCTACACGTAAACAAGACCACTTTGCTCAGCGGGAAACAAACAGCCTAAAAGACCTAAATCAAGTTGCAAAGCTGGAGACGTGAGTTTCCCCGCAGCTGCTCCGGACATTTGGAACAGACCACCTTTTCCAGTACAAAAACTGTACAACGAGGACGCTTTTAAGATTGCCTTAAAGACACTATATTTTATACAATATTTTAACTGATGCATGTGAAGAGACAATTTGTGAATGCAGCATTCTTAAAGAGAACATTACTTCTACCTTCTTAAATTACCTTTTAGATTTATGGTTTTTAGCCTTCTATATTGCATTTGTTTATTTATATTTTTTTATTAGTCTGTCTATATGCACTTTTATAATATAGTTAATTTTAGTCATATGTCTAAGTAATTATTTTAAAAGTCATATATATGTAAAGCACCCTGAATAGTTTTAACTAGATTTGGTGCTATATAAGTTTGTTTATTTATTTATTTACTGTATATAGTATATGGGCTGTAACTGTTGCAAAGAGCCATAGTGTGAATGTTAAGGAGCACTTTGTCCTGTTCCCAGTGGCCACGCAGCATATTAGTGGCGCCACCTAGTGTGTTGTCATTACGACCGCTGACGCCATCTAGTGAATATAAACATATAAACATTATGTGTATTATTTTGTTTGCATGTGCAACAAGTATCCCAGTCACACTGTTGGTACGTGTAGTGCAATACATTTCTCACTGAGTTCATTTTAAAATGGTTCAATGGTTTTAACAAAAACATACATTATTAAACTGTGACCGTCTGATCCTCTTTTTTATAATATTCTTGTTAATGTAATAATACTAGGGTAAATGTGTTGACAGAGCCATATGAAACAAAAAACACCATTGGCCAACCACTGAAACCTTGAACCCAGGATGACAGACCACTGAGACAGACAGACACAGGGGGCAGACCAACTCTGAGACAGACACCAGGAGACAGACCACGAGACAGACACCAGGAGACAGACCACTGAGACAGACACCAGGAGACAGACCACTGAGACAGACACCAGAGACAGACCACTGAGACAGACACCAGAGACAGACCACTGAGACCAGACACCAGGAGACAGACCACTGAGACCAGACACCAGGGACAGCCTGACACCAGGCCCAGGTGACAGACCACTGAGACAGACACCCCGGAGACAGACCACTGAGACAGCACCAGGGAAGACCCGAGACCAGACACCGGGGACAGACCACAGCAGACACCAGGAGAAGACCACTGAGACCAGACCCAGGAGACAGACCACTGACACCAGACACCAGGGACAGACCACGAGACCAGACACCAGGAGACAGACCACGAGACAGACACCAGGAGACAGACCACTGAGACCAGACACCAGGAGACAGACCACTGAGACCAGACACCAGGAGACAGACCACTGACACCAGACACCAGGAGACAGACCACTGAGACCAGACACCAGGAGACAGACCACTGACACCAGACACCAGGAGACAGACCACTGACACCAGACACCAGGAGACAGACCACTGAGACAGACACCAGGAGACAGACCACTGAGACAGCACAGAAGACAAACCCCGGGGACAGACCACTGAGACCAGACACCAGGAAAAACAAAGAACGGGACCACTGACACCAGACACCAGGAGACAGACCACTGACACCAGACACCAGGAGACAGACCACTGAGACAGACACCAGAAGACAGACCACTGAGACAGACCACTGAGACCAGACACCAGGAGACAGACCACTGAGACCAGACACCAGGAGACAGACCACTGACACCAGACACCAGGAGACAGACCACTGACACCAGACACCATGATTAAGAGGCTGAAGCATGTGAAGAAAAATGAGAACAAAACATGTTTTGTTCAGTGTTGTGACCCGAAGGAAATGTGTTCAATTTGTCTACGAAGGTTTTTTAACATACATAAGCTAAGTAAATGAGGCAATGATCTGATGACCTAAACTGGTCCATATTTGCTTGTAAATATGTTTCATTGAACAACTTTTCCAATTATTATATAATAATTTTACATAAGTTATATATATAGGTTTATCTTATATTGCATTTTACATATTTATTTGATTTGACACTATAATTGAGTTTATCCTTAGTACTGTATGACCAATATGTAGTCAGTACTTAAGTTATTCATTTATAAATGGATTTTACATTATTATCATGTATGCATTTATTTTTATATCAAATAATTACTGTATCATAGTGATTATGTTTTTGAACAGACACATATCCAGAAACATGGTGCTATGTAAAGTAGTGTTGAGTAAATAAATATCAAATGTCTCATGTTGTGGTGTTTTACATTGTGTCAACCTTGGTTCAACACAGCCTTGTCTTCCACAAGCAACTCAACAATGTACATGTTGTATTAATGTTATTCCTCCACGGCTATGCCCTAAAACATTTGCTGCAAGCCTACAATTGAAAGCTTTCAATGCTGCTATGTCCACATCCATCACATCAGTCAGATTAACAGGTTCTTTTCGAGACTGACGAGGGAGAGGGTGGTCAACGCACTAGTGACATCAAGGCTTGACTATTGTAATTCTCTGTTATATGGTACAGTTGACAACAACTTTGCCAGACTACAGCGTCTTCAAAATACTACCGCTAGACTGATCATGCATGTGCCAAAATATTCCAACATCACGCCAGTGCTGAAAGAACTCCATTGGCTGCCGGTCGGGGAACGTGTCTGTTTTAAGACAATGCTACTCGTCCACAGAGTGGTCAACTGTCGTGGACCAATGTACTTGCATGACCTTATCTGCATCTACACGTAAACAAGACCACTTTGCTCAGCGGGAAACAAACAGCTTAAAAGACCTAAATCAAATTTCAAAGCTGGAGACGTGAGTTTCCCCGCAGCTGCTCCAGATGTTTGGAACCGACCACCTTTTCCAGTACGAAAACTGTACAACGAGGACGCTTTTAAGAGTGCCTTAAAGACACTATATTTTATACAATATTTTAACTGATGCAGTGATAGTAGTGATAGTATGTGAAAAGACAATTTGTGAATGCAGCATTCTTAAAGAGAACATTACTTCTACCTTCTTAAATTACCTTTTAGATTTATGGTTTTTAGCCTTCTATATTGCATTAGTTTTTTTTTATTATTAGTCTGTCTATATGCACTTTTATAATATAGTTAATTTTAGTCATATGTCTAAGTAATTATTTTTAAGGTCATGTATATGTAAAGCGCCCTGAATAGTTTTTAACTAGATTTGGTGCTATATAAGTTTATTTATTTTATATAGTATATGGGCTGTAACTGTTGCAAAGAGACATTGTGTGAATGTTAAGGAGCATTTTGTCCTGTTCCCAGTGGCCACGCAGCATATTAGTGGCGCCACCTAGTGTGTTGTCATTACGACCGCTGACGCCATCTAGTGAATATAAACATATAAACATTATGTGTATTATTTTGTTTGCATGTGCAACAAGTATCTCAGTCACACTGTTGGTACGTGTAGTGCAATACATTTCTCACTGAGTTCATTTTAAAATGGTTCAATGGTTTTAACAAAAACATACATTATTAAACTGTGACCGTCTGATCCTCTTTTTTATAATATTCTTGTTAATGTAATAATACTAGGGTAAATGTGTTGACAGTAAACTGTCGCTATATTATGTTTAATAAACAAAAACACACTTCACTTGGCCTAATCACTGAAACCTTTGAACCTCTTTAAGGGGATTGACAGCAACTAAAAATGATCTGATGAACAGGACAGATCCTCAACAGGTTGGGCTGCATCAACAAATTCTACTGCCAGCACAATTAGTAACACTGCTACAACTATCACCACCAACAACTATAATGACTATTACTACTATTACTGTCACTGCTACAGAGTCTATAGTACTCTTGTGATCACTACTACTTCCTGCTGCTACTACTGCTACTACTGCTACTACTGCTACTACTGCTGCTACTACTGCTACTACTGCTACTACTACTACTACTACTACTACTACTACTACTACTACTACTACTACTACTACTACTACTACTACTACGGTACTACTACTACTACTACTAGAGTACAGTGTACTACAATCAAATATACAGTATTAATGTGACGACTACTACTACTACTACTACTACTACTACTACTACTACTACTACTACTACTACTACTACTACTACTACTACTACTACTACTACTACTACTACTACTATAATGGCTACCATGGCCAGTGGGGGAGTAACCAATAGGCATAATAGGCACATGCCTATGGCCAATGAAAATACCCAAGCATATTTTTAGAATGTTACTGAAACCCAGTTGGCAAAACAGGATTTGGCACTTCTGTCGAATCTGGACCCATCTCACCTAGATTTAGACAGTATTATTATGTCTGCCTAAATGTTATGCCTCAGTGCATTTGTTCTATCATTCAAAGTCATCTCCAAAAATGTCATGTTAAAAAAAAGATGTGAGACCCAAAACGCGACCTGTTTAGCATCAACTGAGGCTGCTATTGCTCACCACAGAAACGCATGACGGCAGCGATGAAGACTGTCATTGTTTTGGGCTTCAAAAATGCACAAGAAGCAATATTTTCATAACGTCTAGGATGACACTGAATGATGGAACTAAAGCATTGATGTATTAAATTTAGGCAAAACAATTGTTTAAAAGCGAAATCAAAGTGAGTCGGGCTTCGACAAAAGTTTGGCCAATGAAGGTTACACCGTAAGTTTCATTGGTACTTACTTACTTCACTGAACCAATGAATTTAGCAAGCTGGGTATGCTAATCTTGATGTAGGCCCTGTATGTTTTAACATTTAAATGGATTCTTTGTAAGCTTACATACATTCAAGATGTACTGTATCACTAATTGCATAATTTTGGGTTATCTGCACACAAAAAAGATAAATTATTGTGTTTATGTGAATCTTTTTGAGCTTGCTGGCACAAGATGATTAATTACACAGCCCAATTATAATGACTGTCCATGCACAAGCAGTGAAATACCGAATATTTATAACCACTGTAAACATTCTCCATATGTGGAGTTATTTTGGGGGGAGATATATTGTCAGGGTCATTACGTATACTTGTACATGAAATAATTATACTAATAGTATCAAGTAAGGTATTAAAGAGGTGTTATCGCATAACTGTAACAGAGTGATCATTATTTACCATGGAGCAAGTGGCAACATATCAATATCTAATATGTTCATATTAGGTATATCTTTGTAAATACTGAAATTTTTACTTGGATACCAGAGTGGGATTACCTATGGCCCATGAAAGTGCCTAGGGCCTACAAACATCTCAATCTGCCATTCACCACAGCCACTACTAAGTCACATGAACACACCACAGGCACTCAATACTGTTGCCTTATCCATGACATGATCCATTGCCTGGCAAAAGCTCCATCAAAGCAAAAAAAGGGATATCTAACACATGTTCAGTCATTCTATTATGTTTTTTTATTCTGGCCAAAAACTATTTTATGACCAAAAAGGAAAGTTGTTCAAGCTAGAACTACATCCAAGAATGTATGATTTTGCAGATGTTATGTCATAATCATCATTGGTAATAATAATTATGATATTGGAGTTGTTCAGCAATGTTTGCAAACATTGAATAAGTCAAATTATGACTAGTACTGTAGTTGCTCGTTTTGAGGTGGTAAAAACATACAAATTATTGAGTTCGAGACACCTCTAAAAACAAAATTTTCAGAAACATTTTCTCTGGGCAGTTTGTGAACAAAACTGCATCCTCAATTGAAGGATAAACAGAACTTACAGAAGTATGAAAAAAGGAAGTAATATGCATTTTAGCTGGCAGCTCTACCAGAAATAAAATCATGCATGTTACACATTGTCTCAATAATTTATGAAAACTGGATGGTGACTGTAGAAACAGTGTTTGTATGAACCAATTTTCCTGGGCCAGCCCGGGGTAAAGTGTAAGTGGGTGGTTTAAATTAAACTCAATTTTGGTGTGGCAACCTGTCCTCAGATCGTATTGTATTGCAATGCCAATAAATGGACTTGCATGACACACTAACACAGCACTGAATGTTTCTGCAGTACCTGTGGCAGTTTACTACTCAGTCTATTGCCATGTCAATGATGAGTACTGACGTACACGTCTCACACTCGACTATCAATTTATCTAGGCACACATGTGACTATATACTTACCTCAGCGTCAAACATTTGCCGGTACACCTTCCCACTTGGAATAATGCGAATTGGATTGGACTCCATTTTATTAACTGGATAGATCAACTGCTCAACCGAGTTGTTATAACCGGGCATGATGATGGACGTACACCAAATAACCCTCTATTATCGCTCAGACGTCGCGAATCGACTCTCGTTCAACACATTAATTTTCCCATGTTCTCTGTCAACACATATTCTAGGAGGGCTTAAAGTTTATATCGTGCTGATTTCAACAGTCTGACAGCGTGCGTGATATTAGTAAACAATGAAATCAAAGGATTTATTTATAAATCAGTTCGAAAGTTTCATTTCCCCACTTAACTCATTCCCATGGCAACAATCGTCGCGTTGTAATCGAGATTTCAACGTGAACAGATAAAGCTTAACTGCAATCGTGGAGAGAATGGCTGACCCAGCTGCGTAACTGTACAACTTACCAAGTATTAATTTTTAAAATTTAATGGGAAACAATGAATAATCTAAAGCCGTGTTATTTGTCAATCTTTGCATTTGATATACTGTTCCCTTTCTAGACAGGTGGCACAAAAAACTTACCTCAGTTGCCACGTTTGAGACTAGGCCCATTGTCAAACTAAATCAATGTAGGCACTTCAACAAAAAATACAAAATCATCACAGGGTGTTGGAAATAGGCTCAATTGTAAGGTAATAAGTTACAGATCACATATCTGTTAATTTTATATCTTTATTATTAGATCCAAAGTTATTGCAATTTAAAGACGGGAAAATGGCTCGAAATTTGTGTATCTCTTATAATGGTAAAATGAGCTAATTTTTGTGTTTTCTGTTGCTAAATATTTGAATAAAACTGACTTTAAAATGGCATAACTTTGTTATTTATATGACTATTAAAATACTGTTTGCAGTGTTTTGAAATGCATTGAATGGAGTAATAAATTTGCTATATTGATTTTTTTGCACTAATTAATTCAGTTAATTAGGTAATATTAGTTAAGTAGTGCACAGTAGTAACAGACCAACACATTCTAATCAAGACCAGCAGAGTCCATAAATATGAAGATATTTATACATATTATGCAGTGTGCATAACCACATTGATTATGAGAATAAATATATATATTAACTAGTCATGTAATAAAAATTTAGTAATTAGTTAATAGGCGATAATTAGCAGGCAACCTCAACAGACCGAAACTTTTTTTAAATGCCACAATGTCCATGAATATGTTTATAATATTATTATAAACATGAAATTTGTAGAACCACCTTACTTATGGTAAGAGATATACATTAAACAGTTATGTAATATTAATTAATAATAAACTAAATGAATAAATCAATTACATTAATAGCCGTGCTTCGTATAGACTTACACATGAATAAAAGGCCTTAATGTCCATAATTATCAAGACATTCCCACATTAATTAAATACACATTACCCAGTAATTTCATATTCACACTAACTTAATTAATAAGTTAATATTGGCTAATGTTAGCATGCTAACTCGACTAATGGTTACGTTTTGGTGAAAGCCTGCAGTAAATAATTATGAAGTAAATATAATTTATGCAATGTTTAGAACCACATGAAACATTATGATCAACCATCAATAGTACATGTCATTACAGTATAAATAATAACTTTATTAATAAATATTAACTAAATAACAAACTGAACAGATCCATGCATGACAATGAAGCACAGTTGTCATACTTCACTTGTTTATGGATTATCGTGAGGTTACAGGTTGGACAAATGCTGTAGGCTCAGTAGAGGCCATTAATAAAATGTTACTGTTTCATAATATTCTGCATTTCAACATGAACATGATGAAGTAATGTTTATAAACTGTTCACAGTGTTTCGTCACCGACTCCGACATCTCTTGTGCCTAGTGCACACAAGGATTGTTTTAGTTTTTATAATACGTATCAACGCTGTCCTTAGACATCTATTTCTAAAGCCGTTATCGTTATAGTTATATATCGTTATAGTTATAGAATTGACCGTTTCCTAGTTATGTGTGTACACACTGCTTCGCCGGTCTATGCAAAACATTTACACTCTCTTCTTCGTGGTCGCCTTCATTCCAGTAATCACACGTTCCGACTTATTATTACTAGAATATGTTGTATTGTAAGAACCAAGTCAAGTTTGTCTCCTCGTTGTCTCACTCGATCGGTTTTCTTGTACTTTGCTGATGTGCCGTTGGGCCCAGATCCATAGGGATAAAGTGCAAGATGAAGACGCTGCTCACATTACTCCGCCTAACTATGTTCAGTGTAGATATGTGTATTATTGCCCAGATCCACCTTTGACTTTTAAGTTGTTCAATATCCCTGTATAATCTTCGTCTTTTTACAATTAATCATACGTATTGTTGGGTTGGTGTGGTGTTGACGTGACTTCAAGCAACAAGCCATCGAAATTGGCCAAATATTTGTCTAGAATTATGTTAAATTATTGAATAAACGCAATGAGGCATTAGATTTGTGCAACACTATGGTTATAAAGTGGGCCCTAATTCTATACAAATTTACTGGTGTTGCTGTACTTGTTATGGTGGTGGAGCGGAGGCACTGACATTCGAACCGCGCCATATTTCTGATAATCATTAGTTCAACATGGCGGTACCGACTAGTCTGTCAGCTTTACTCGACGCATTACCAAATTCAGAAAATAAACTCGGTGTGCTTGGCGACATCAAACTGATAGTAAATTCCATGAACCCCAACAACGTTCGTGAATCAGTACGCAACGTGTCATTCAACGTTATTTTCGAATGCCTCGACACAACTGATAGGTGTGTAGTTGTGAGCGATATCAGGGGATTTGTTTTAAATGCACTGTCATCGCAGTAATTAACAACACTTCTACTCATACAAGTGTATAATATTACGCTGTGAAGTATTGTCTTACTATCGTGATTGGGTGGATGATTCCCCTGAAGTTGGTATTTGTATGTAAAACGATTAATATGATGCCGATTAATTTAAAGTGATTTAAAACATTAAATTATAATCACACTTTTTATACATAATACAGTAGGCATTTAATTTCAAACAAAACATGTAGAGCGCGAGACTTCGTGCGTGTTTTACGGGTCACTAAAAAAACTAAGCTAATTCTAAAAACTAAAGCTAATTAGTATGACAAAATATTCAATATTGAACATTTATTTCTAAAGTAAATGCGTTTCAAAATGCTGAAAACAGCATTTTAATAGCTATATAAATACCAAAGTTATGTTACTTTAAAGTCATATTTTCTCAAATATTTATAGACAGAAAACAAAAAAATGAGCTCATGTTGCAAATTATGTCATTTTTTAAATCTTAAAATTGCAATACCTTTGGATTTAATAAAGATATTGTAATAAAATTAACAGTTACATGATTCTTTACCTATTACGTTTAATTTAAGCATATTTCTCAGATCCTGTGATTATATCGTTGTTGTTGAAGTGCCTTTAAGTTTATACAGTCTGCTAAAGATAGATTGTATGTGAAACAGTATACAATGATAGATAGTTTTAGATACCGTACCAAATATACTTTTATAACATTACTGTTCTTTTCCAGTAAGCAGATCAAGGCATGTTGTGATGTTCTTGACAAGTTACTGTCAGCATCGGATGCCGTCAGTGTGGTGAACACGTTCCACAGAGAGTTACTGCTTGGTCTAAACCACCCATCAGACACAGTGCAACGACTTACTCTCAGCCAGGTAGATCAGTTTGTATCAGCTGTTTAATCAGATGACTGCTCACACACAGCTGTGATCAGTTTTTCAATCATAATCCCATCTGTACTCGTTCTTGTTTATAAACATTCACAGTTCTAAGTAAGCTTCACTGCAGAGAGCAGAGACTGTCAGTGAGAGTTGGACATCAGGCACGACGGTGTCGGTGAAAGAACTAAATGTGTAAAATTACGTCGGGTCGTCAGCCGTGAATATTGAAGATGTAGACTCATCAAGAACTGGTGTGCTGATCTAATTGACTGGCCAGAATGAACTGTTATGTCTTAACTGTACATCTTGCAGGTTGTCCAAGTGAACATAAGACATAGTTGCTAATGGACTTGCCGCATCAGACTTAGTAGGCAGTATACGGTTTAAAACAAATTATTTGTGTTTTTTAGTTTTGTCAAAAGTTTTCTTTTAAGGAACCACATTTTCTATTTCATAGCTCATTAGTTTCATAGTTCATACTATTGCTCTATTTCATTTACATATGTTTACACTTTACAGTACTTTTTCTAAGTCTGATGCAATAGAAACAATTATATCCAATGTCAGTATAATAGGCATTCAAACTTTCCAGGCATACTTTTTACTGTATATAGACTAGTTAATTTGTATATCAACTTGACTGAATATATGACATGACGTTTAGATGAACTGAATATTTGTTGTTACATTATAGTTGTTGCGAGGGGCCCAGGCAAGTGTCCAGCAGGTGTTGCAGCATGTTGACGTCATTACTGTCATGGTGAACATACTGTCCTTAGAGAATCTCGACATCGTCCAGAAGTCAGCCCAGATACTCACAATTCTTGGTAATTACCCGGTAGTTTATTTACCAGATAAGAAGTAGAACCACTCTAAAGTGACCATCCATGTGACTCATATAAAATGGCCTAATTAAATGGTGTGATTAGCCAAATATGTTACTGTTAGTGAGCTTCTGTCACTGAGAAAGTGAGACTGAGCATGGCCTATTTTAATATAGAAAGCGACAGTGCGGTTTGTTCTTTAAGGCTGTGCATGAAATTGCTATCCCAGGCTATATTTGTTTATATCTCTGTAAAGATAACAATCAAACAAAAATAATTCAAATGGTAAGCAAAATACCTGTGGACATCAAGCAACAAGGCCTGTCATGCAATACAACTGTTGCAACAGACTAAGCAGAAAATGTACACACACAAGAGGCCTTGAACAGGGTGATAGGAGGCTTAAACAAATATTTTTATATCAAAACACTAGAATATGCTTACCCAGTAATTCAGATTTGGAATAAAAATTGTTTCACATATTTAAAAAAATTAAGTATCTAGTCTATAACACAAAGACAAGCATAAGGTGTTTATTTGGATAATGATTCTTCTGCTAATGACCATCGGTCAATTAGCTGACCGTTATTGTCATTTGTTTTCAGAGCTGTCCTCTAGAAATTGTGAGTCTACTACAGGTTACACATTTACCCCCTGTGTGGGATGTTTTACTTCCCCTGGGACAGACACCAGATAAAAGGGACCACCGGCTTTTAGTGTCTCTTCCGAAAGAAACAGGCAATGTGAGGTGAACGAAATTGCCTAAGTTTCAAAATAGCAGCAGGTGGGATTGAACCACTGTCCCCTCAACTGACAGTCCGGCACTTTACCGCACGAGTGACTGTGTCACTTTGTTATCATTTTCTCTGTATTTCAGCAACTACCCCAGATGGTTTGGAGGTTCTGTTCCACTCTCCCGTCATTGACCAGTTCAACCATGTCCTGCAGCAGGGGGACATTGTTGCCTACAGGGTCTTCGAGGTAAGACTCACATTTTACCCATTCAGCTCTATCTGGTAAAGATGTCTCCTTAATTCAATTTGTTTTCATTTGTTTAATTTTTCAACATCAGGAACCTAAGTCTATGAAATGTCAACATTTGATATCGCTCATCAGTCATCATCAATGAGGTGTCATTTGAAATGATTTACTACATACATCATCAGAGGATATATTGTGATAATCATATTATACACAGATGTGTAGACATTTTGAAGTCTAAATATAGAAATCAGTATTAAATAATATACAAAAAGGCAATGATAATCATATAAAAAGTTATTTAAATATACAGTATTTTGTAAGTTAATTACTTGTCTGGTAAGTAGATTTAAATATACTAAATTATTTTAATAAATAAATATTTTTTTAAATAATTAAGCAAAATGCGTGGTATAATATTTTAAATGTTAAAGTAAACAATAAATGTATGAAAGTTACATTAAAATAAAAAATTAATAAAGTGATATTTTTATTTGTGTGTCACAGTGGGTTGTGGACGTGTGTTCGCTGGGTCACGAGGCAATGAACTGCTGCACCGCGGCAGGTTTACTTCAGCGACTCTTCAACGACCTGCACAAGAACGACGTGCTCATCCAACTGAACTGTGTCGACATGCTCAGCAAGATGGCCATCAGTCTGCACGGACTGCAGTACCTCGAGCGACAGGGTGTCGTACACACCCTTGAGGGCATGATGGAGGGGGTCGATAGTGATCCCATGATGCACTTCCTGTTGCCAGGTACTATATCATAGTCCAAAACGAGGCTCTAGTTATTATTAATTTGTAGTCAAAAGCTAATGATAAAACTTGTCAGGATGTGCACAACTGTAGTGATGAACATGTTTAGATTAATACGGCTCTATAAATATATTCAAATGTCATTACATTTAAAAAATAATCAGTTGACCAGTTGTATAAAAAAGTAAAACATTTCTAACTTTAATAAAAAAAATCTACAATTGGTACAGCTGTATTGTTTGTTTTTTAATTGTAATTACATTTTATATATTTATTTGTTTTTAATAAATTGATGCAAAATGTGTAAATTAAAAAAATATTAAACATGGATGTGGGAATGTATGCTTCTGTTGATTGAAAATCATTTCTAAATACGACATGTTTACCATTGTGAAATAAATTTTTCACTACTATGGGTACTAACTGTTACAATAAAAAAACACTGTGACCTGTATGATATGATAGGAAGTCTGCACTATAATAGTTAAACAGTACTGCTTATTTTTATTAACAATGTAATATTTTTGTAAAACAGTATGGCTTGCCAGATATTGTAGTAAGGTTGTCAGCATGATTAGGTACACTGCCATTAACAACAAAGTGCATTTAAAATATCATCCGAGGATCGTGTGTAAATCAAACCATTTTGAATGTGCATTTGTTATAATTGAAACTAATTTTGTTTGGTGTTGTAATAATCTACTGATTGATGTCAATGGTTGAAATGGTGCACAGGGGTATATTTTTGCACCAGGTTTGTTGAAGTTCTTTGGGCGGGTGGGTCACCGTCATCCCCGCAAGGTGTGTGAGCGTTTCCCACGGTTCCTGTCCACCCTCCTCACCCTGGTGGAGGACGACAGCGACGCAAGTCTACAGAACATCGCTGTCGAGACAGTCGGTTTCATCGGCCACACGGTGGAGGGCAAACACGCCCTCACAAAACACAGTGAGTGTCATCTAGTTAGAGCTGCCAAGTCTGCCTCGGCAGTAGAAGTCAAGTTTTTATTTTGTGGATAAACTCATGGCCTGCTTCAGTGAAGAAATCCTCTGCCAAATTGATGTTTCCTTGGGATCGTTTTGTGCCGATTTGAAATCATGGTAATTTGTAATGCCTAACCAACAGTTCACATATTAGTAAATAATCCAAGAGTAATGTAACAAACGAACTGTCCATGTAACGGGTAGTAGTTGTTCCCCTCCCCTCCCTCCCCTCCCCTCCCCTCCCCTCCCTCCTCCCCTCCCCTCCCCTCCCCTCCCTGACTGTCGTATCCATACATGTTGGATTGTATCTTTGTAAATGGGTAAAGCTTGCTATATCACTTGGCCCTGCAGCATGGTTTATTTCATCAGGCTGTTTGTTTCTCTTGACTTTATAAGACCAGATATAAGACCTGCTAATATAAATGATTTGCTCAGTTCATATAAGTAACAGCTGGTGACTTCACCTCCATTAAATAAAGGTAATTGATCATGTAGCACAGCATACAAACCTTCATTCTCTGGCAGACCTGTTCAGACAAACACCTTGTCTTTTCTGGGAAGCATTCAGCCACGCTGCAATTAATGATGTTTGACACAGCAGCATAGGATTCGAACCATTGTTCTCCTAAAAGCTCTAGCCACTTCGCTACTACTAATAACACTATTCTTCGGATGTAGTGATATGGTGTCTTGGTTCATGTTATTTAGTAAATTATTTACCTCTCAAGAAACTTTGCTCTGATTCCATATATTTTGGCTGCATCTCACTGCCTTCTTCAGTGGACTGATAGTCACAACCTTGTCACATGACCTACATCATGTGACACAAACTGGAGCATGACAGGTGGAGTTCCTATCATATCGCCAACCCCTATCGGCAATAAGCGAACCCAAATTAAACTCTGGCCACTAGTGTTCAATGATGGATGAAAAAATCCTCGACCTTGAAGAGAACTGGCATAGGAGAAAAATCAAAAAGACCATTAACATACACAGGGAAGTGTTCACTAAACAGAGACATTGGCCAGGAACTCCCGCCGGTCATACTCCAGCTTACCTCTAGAGGTAAATAATTTACTAAATGATAACACTATTGTCACTGTGCCCAGCCCCCCAGATCAACCAGGTGTGCAAGAAGATTGGCCAGGTGCTGTCGTCCGATGCCGTCTCTCTCAGGAGGATTCGCTTCCTGGTTGCTCTCTCCAACCTCCTACATCTCGATGTGAGTGCCAATCTATGAGTAGCTACAGTCTATTAGTGAACATCATAGTGTTTCCTGTATTCATTTCTCTCCACACTTGGTTTATTTATTTTGCTAAACCTTAGATATTGTTAAAATAGAGCAAATGATGATCTGACAAAGACAAAATATTTTTTAAACCACACAAACCGAACAAGAGTGGGACAGTTGGTTTGTCTACCATATTAATGTGGTGGTTAGTGACATATTTAGGGGTCCATGACACCTTTGGTTTATATTTTGTGTATCACTAACTAAACATACCTCCCCACTCACGAGATCCTAAATACTCCCCTGAAAATGAAGAAATTTTCATTTGCTGCGTTACCAAGACATCACGACAGGTGTTTTTCCTACAGGTGTCGGAACAAACGACAGAACTACTTTCAACGACCGAGTCGTGGTTTTACCAGTTATCCAGCGACCCACTGAGTGTGTTCATGAAGCTCGCCAAACAACCATTCGTCGAGATTCGCAAGGTCAATCTTGAGCTTCTTGATGAACTCGCCAACCAGCCATGGGCACAGAAGCTCATGAACAATTACGCTGGCTTTAAGGAGTTTCTTCTCGACCGATCAACAGAGAAAACAAAAGAGGGAAAGGAGGCCAAGTACAAAGTGGTTCGGACGCTGGTCAACGCACCAACCACACTTGATGTGTTTGGTCGCGTCTACATGATGAAGTTGCGGGAATATCACAACGAGGGGCCGTTCTATGTAACTGCCGAAACAGCTGTGGACTATGAGGAAGCGAGCTAAGCTCGTTGACATTACCCATAAGTGTATGCGTATTCTTTGACGCGATTGTTGCCAAGTGTTCGGATAAATGTCATGTTCATTGTTCAGTAGTTTGTTTATTAGCCATTGTCACGGTTTGAGATTGTATTTTGCTTATGCATAAATTGTTACTGTAACCATGCTTTAGAATTGTGCATTTAATGAATTTTACTTTCTGTCTTCATTGTCATTTATCTTGTTATTGCGATGGTTTGAAAGTTGCTGTTTAATTTTGATGCGTATATAGTGCAAAAAGAACAATCTCAAACTGTGACATCAGTATCTGGCTTTCAGCTTTGAAAAATACATACTTCAGTGATGTGTTGTGTCAAAATGTTTTTAATAAAATACAACGATAGAAAGAACAAAAATTTTTAATGGCTGAATGAATTACAATTTTATATCAGCAACAGACAACTTAGTTGACAGGTTTAACAAATAGAAATATAAAGTTAAATCCTTAACTTTATACAAACATTGGCAGTACTTGGGACTAGGGAATGGCTGGCCTGTGGATCAGTTCTGACCGAGTTGTCACGTCATGGCCCAGTCTACTATGGCCTATTCATGGCCCAGTCTACTACGGCCTCATCTACTATGGCCTCGTCATAGCCCAGTCTTCCATGATGTCATGGCCCAGTCTACAATGGCCTCTTCATTGCTCAGTCTACCATGATGTTGTCATTGTGGCCTCTTCATGGCCCAGTCTACTATGATGTTGTCATGGCCCAGTCTAGTGTGGCCTACTCATGGCCCTGTTGGGAGTTTCAATGTGTAGATGAAATCTACTCTGGGCTGCAGGGCATTCATCAGAAATTGTTGGTGGTAAAGGTGTCGGCCCTGGAGTCAGCAAAAACTCTCCTAAAACACAGAAAACCATACAGTGACATGTGGAGGATGTCACGTGAATTAACACAGCAAAGGAATGGTTTTGATTATAACAGTTTTAGCCTTCAACAAATTGTGTTGATTCGTATGCTAAAATAAAATAATTTCTATAAATGGTAACTATTCTAAAATTTGGATACTCAATGTTCAAAAATGGATCCTCTGATTGGAATTAGCAAGTAAAGAAATCTGTAACAGGAAATTTGCTGTAACAATCATGGAAACATCAGAGTATTGCAGTTAATTAAGTCCGAATTGGCCATATTGCCCCCCCCCAAAGGAAATGTTTAAACGATGTTTTATCTACCATTTGAATATGTTTCAGGTTGGAAACTTAGATTGCGCACATTGTTGCAGGTTTACTCTAGTAATAAAATGCAATTTGGCTGGCTTTAACGTTACTTTATTCAGCTGTGAAAAGCAAGGCTGATATTCCTTAAAAAACAAATTACACTATACATGTATGTTACAAATCATGATACATTAAAACATTAGACAGAGATATTAGAATTTACAACACTAGAAAATGTGCAGTAATACTGTAATTTGTGAAAATACATAACAAAATTGCAACAAGCTGCAACAAAGTGTCCAACCGCCTGCATTTGTAAAGTTTTGAATCATGCCTTTTTTTTAGTATTTCACTGGCACAAAAAATGTTTTTGGTTTTGTAAGGTGTACCCCATTCATCTTAAGACATTGTTAATGTATCATTAACATAATTGTTTTTGTGCCTATCTTTTGAAGTTGGTTGGTCCATTTCCATGGTACAGTCAATAAAATAAAATAGCCATTTATACCATAAGAAGTACAACACTTCAGAATTGAAAGTGATATAGTGATCTGGTTTGGATTGTTGTGATCTTATGGATATTCTCCACAATCCATATAAAAACATTTTTTTAAATGTTATCGTAAATGTAAAATTACAGGTTCTGGAGTGCTGTACGTTTATGTTGCTAAAAATGTGGTTTTCTGTAAATGTCCATCAAAGATTGAATAACGGCATCAATTGATTAAAGCTGCCCAATCCATTTGTTTGTCCATCGCCAATCTGGTTCTTTTAGTCCAGATGTGTAATGTGTTAATAGTTTAACTAGTATGCAGTCAGTTTAATTTTAAAATGTGTACTTGTCTATTTTTAATCATCGGAATATCGCACAATAATTCAGTTTGATGCTCGTTTCGACCCAAGTTATCCTTGTAAATGTGCTCTGAATGCAAAGAAACAATGTGCCAGATGCCAGTATGTGTCCTGTCTGACGTCACAACTGGGCATCCAGAAAGCGTGGCAAAAATATGCATATTCAAAAAAGTCCACTGGCATTGCATAAAGTGTTGAATTTCTAATTTGTTTATTTTTATTAATTTTTTGCTTGTTGGGTTTGGAAATATATAAAAGCATGCATTATAATACGAATTGGGTATTGCTATTTCCTTTAATATGCAGACTACCCGGTAACTGTATAAAAGAAAAGTATCCACCACTGTCTGTAGCCGGTACTCTTCATACAGGTGAGTAAACAGTGATTGCACATGTAACTCTCAGACACATGGCGAGGACTCTGACTAGTTTAGTCACTTTTTATGAGTTGTAAACAAGATACAAGATAGTTTATTACATTTTTCAAATAAGAGAACAATAAAAACAACAGGTTACATTCACATTGGTTCCTGCGGTGGTGACAAGGTTGCACAATTTAGTCAGTTATAAAATAAATACATAAATAAATACCAGGTAGTACTGATTTAAAATGTATATTTTAAAATTAGATAAATATAATAAATATTGATTTAAAATAAATTATTATTTAATTACATTTTTAAACCTACTAAAATCATGAAATGGGTTTACAAATTAAAATTAGGATTTATTGATAACTTAAGATTTATAGATAATTGTATTTAGGTTTTATTGATGAATTTTATTGACATGGGGATACATGTCTGCTTTCTTTGCCCTAAAGGTCCCGAGTCTCCTGCCTGGTAGCCTGTGATAATATTGAGACAGGATGTGACACAAGTCACTCATGATTTCTATACCCCTTCTCTTCACTCCTGACCCATACAGCTGATTTAGTCGTCTGTCTCATACCAAGCATTACACCAACAAAGTTATTCTTCTAATTTTTTTATTTTCATCTTACTGATTTTAAGAATAAAGTATAATAGTTACTTTATTTGTTATGTACACATTATAATTATGGTATGCATTATGTACTTTGTATCTAGATAGTCAAATTTTTCTAAGCAAATTACTTTAGGAGGTAACCAGTTAAACACCATCTGATGTGCCTGTGATATTAAAAATAAATACATCAAAGTGCAGTGCCTGTAGTTATATTTGTAGCCATTATTTTGTAGTCAATCTCATCAAATAGTTTCAATAAAATGTTTTTACTTTTGTTGTCTTTAATTTTTTTAATTTACTATTTAACAAAGACACCCATTACTGCAAAATCCCCATGCAAACAACTAAACTAACATACAGGGGCAGATTCAGAAATCGACTTTAGGGGTCACAAAAAACTCAATTGGCAGATGAACCAAAATGGTGTAGCCCAAATGTTGTCGATACTGCACCATCAAAACTTCACCCACTCCACTATCTCATCAGGTGTGGTGAATAGGTATAGGAAAATGCCACAACTTATTATGATCACCTAAACTGGGGCACATTTCAAATAGTCTGGGGGCACATTAGCATGGACCTATTATAAAAGGTCTGCAAGTATGCCGAATTCCGAAGGTCTGGGAGACACATAACCAGGGACCCAGGCCCCTTGGGTTCACAAATCACATTCATCTGTAGTGTTTATTGATTGTACTGTGCATGGATAATTTTTTATAAAAGGTTTGTTGAATAAAATAATGTGTACCACAACATTCATTTGCCCGAGATGAAGAGCTTTGCCGCCCACCCTGTGATGATGACACACCTCCAAGTTCTGTACTTGCAAAAGATACAAAGCTATGGATGGCCACATATCTAATGCAACTAACGTTGTGGTCTTGTTACTATTACATTATAATTATATATATATAAATATTATTTTTGTTTAATGTATTACATGATTAATATGTTTTGTTTAATATTTTAAATTATTATTATAAATGTAATAAATAATTTCAATAATTAAATTTTTTATGGGTTATTTATAATGCATAAACGCTATTAGGCCTACTGTTGTTCCAAGCCTAGTTAATCTTAGCATACTAGCCTACTACCATATGTGACAGTGTAGTATTATAAAATTTAAATAATTGACCTATGCTATATACTACTACTTTCTAGGCCATATGCATACCGTTTTATAAACAATAAAATAAATTTAGTAAAAGCAACAGTAATATTATTCATATGCCAGAATATACATATACGGGATTATAGCTGAATAATTTGTAATTACTAACCTATCGGGAACTGGAAGAACCTCTGCGCGAACGCTGCATCTGTAGACATCATAACTGACCACACCCCACCACGGCCAGGCCACGGCATATACAAATTATGTTTGTGCCTAACGTCAACAATTCGAAAGGGTGAGGTCAAAGGTAAATCTCATAATCACGAGAAGAAACAAACAAGTTTCTAACCAAAGGTCTATTTCCATACTCAGGATTTACACAGCATTTCCATCCAAACGGATTGTTACAAAAATTGAAATAGTTCTCAGTTAATCTATTAATATAAATAAAGTGAACCAGCCTATGTGCACAAACGATCTAGGATATTATAATGCATGCTTAATAGCTTTGCGTTTTCTTTAGTCAGAAAGGTGAGGAGCAAACAATTTTATGGGAATGAGTGGATATAGTAGGCTTAAAAGTGACTGAGGGATAAATAATTAACATATACAGCTATTGGAATTACGGAAGAAACATATTTTGAGTATTTATGTCAGAAACCACCATTCTAGCAGTTGACGAGTTCTTGGATATTGTATGCATTTATTTGTTGCGTTGCGTATAGTTTATAACATGACTATGACTCAGTCTTGGTGCTTCAGGTTTTTCATTTATGAGTAAGAGTCCAGACACTTGATAATAAAACTGTTTACTTTCAGCAGGCGACCGTGGAACAGTAGTTGATACGGACACATTATTCTCTCTCCGCAGAATGCCTACAAACAAACAAACAAACAAACCATCATGTTTGTACCCCAGAAGCCACACAATATCAGTTTCAGGCTGAAATACAGTTAAACCTTGCTTTATGCAGAGTTTACAGCTCACCTCATTAATGCAGACACATTGAAATTAAGATAATATTATAATAATAATAACTTTATTGTCCAGTCATAGAATGGATAAGCATCTTGCACTTTGGAGTATGCATAAAAATAACACAATATTTAAATCACGTAGTAATGCATGAATACAGTAAAATCAAGTACAGTGTACATAAATATGTAAACAGTACCTGAAAAGATAGATCAAATACTGGAAAATAAATGCTATAAACAATGATGACAATATTATAAGATTGGTTGATTTTATGTGGCTGGTTCAAATACTTGGAGGATGGAATGGATGATTTGAAGGCACGCTGGTTTTTATAATTGGCATGTATCTCCTTCCAGAGGGGAGGATGTCATTATGGTCATGTAAGAAGTGGCTGCGGTCAGATAAGATTTTTGTTGCCATTTGCAGTGTTCTTGACTTGTATAATTGCTCCAGACTTGTATCGGTTGTACAGCATCCTGCGATATTGCAGGAAATAATGTATATTCTGTTTATTTTTTCTGTTTTTGACTGAGACATTACACCATCAGCAAATGAGACCAAACGTCTATTCACAAATGAATCGTGGAACACAAACAAAATGTTTTTGTCTATGTGCAAGGCATTGAGTTTTCTCAGGGAGTACAATCTTTGCTGGCCTTTCTTATATAGATTCTTTGTTATCATCCCACCTTAATTTGTCATCGATTGTTGTACCCAGATATTTATAAGAATGCACAATTTCTATATTTTGCCCATTGATGTTAACAGGGTTGGGATGATGTACACCTGATCAGAAGTCTTTATAATTTCCTTGGTTTTGATAACTTTTAATCTGAGACAGTTGGCCACACACCATGACACAAAGTGATCTATGTCATTTCGGTAGTCTGTTTTGTGGTTAGACATCAAACCGACAAGAGCAGTGTCGTCTACATATTTGAAGTAGTGATTGTTTGAGTGAGCCCTTCTGCATGAATTGGTGTTCAAGAATGGCGACAGCACACACCCGAGGAGCTCCGGTGGAGATAGACACATGTGGCAAACACATGCCACTGACATTCACATAGTGTAAGGAAACTGTGCACAAGCATAACAAATTGTTTACCAACACCAAGATCACAGTTTTTTGATCATCAAATGCGGCTGGATTGTGTTAAATGCTGAAGAAAAAAATTAATAGTATTTTGGCATACGAGCCTGGACGTTCACGGTGCTCAAGAATGACATTTAACATTGACAACGTGGCATCTTCAACACTATGTTTACTTCTGTATGCAAATTGCAACGGGTCAAGTAGAAGTTCAACCTGGGGTAACATATATTTCAGCAATATTTTCCCGAACGATTTCGTCAGCAGTGAAGTGAGAACAATAGGTCTATAAACATTAAGAAAAACAGGGTTATGCTTCTTAGGTATTGGCACAATCTCTGCGGTTTTCCACTGGACAGGAACCTCATCCAGTTCAACACATAGTTGAAACAAAACATATAAAACACTACAGTTGCAGATGACAGGTCTTAAGTAGCTTTCCCGTTATTTTGTCAGGGCCAGCGGCTCGGTTAACTTTCACATTCTTAAAAACACTGGCTGCATCATCTCTTGATATGTTGGACGTATGCTCTGGTAGTAAATTAGCATATTGAACACAACAATTTCTCTCTGTTTCAAAGTTGTGACAGTCATAGCAGCAGTAAAATGTGTTTAAAATGTTAACAAATTTGGTGGAGTTAGAAACAGAGCAGCGTTTGTTCGATTTGTTACGACCAAGGATTGACTTGATGCTGTGCCACGTTTGCTTAGTGTTGTTCTGCTTAAATTGTGCTTGTATCTTATTTTGTAGTCTTCTTTACACTTCCCAGGAAACTGAGGTATTTCATGAATTTTCCAGGGCACATCTAACGGTGGAGGTTAAATATGTTGACATTTTTGATAACAGATCTACAAATTCATATTTGATAGGAAATGAAGGAAACATTATAATGGCCACCTATTGAAAAGCAAATGTGGTCTAAGATAAGTTCCACCAGATTTGGTTGGTCATCACCATGACGACACTGACAATCACACAACCAACTAAGGGCAAAACAACTAATTGTCCCAGTGAGAACAGAACACATTAGACACTGTTGATTTCAAAAGAAACTTCACCTGCACATATTCCTAGTTCAGAATTAGTCTTACTAGAGAAATATCCAATTCTGGACTTACTGTCTCTGGTGCTGAGAGTGAGGTCAAAGTTGCTAGGGTTCCTATTTGGCATGTGAACTGGGGCGTCACCCATGTCAAAGGTTAATGGAGTGATGCACTTTCTTCTCAGTGCATCGTACAACATCTGTACACAGTGCAAAGGTACACATACATCATCTGTACACAATGCAAAGGTACACATACATTTGTATGATACAACAGGTTCACATACAACATATGTACACAGAGCAAAGGTACACATACATTTGTACGATACAACAGGTGCACATACAACATATGTACACAGTGCAAAGGTACACATGCATTTGTACGATACAACAGGTACACATACAACATCTGTACACAGTGCAAAGGTACACATGCATTTGTAAGATGCAACAGGTACACATACAACATCTGTACACAATACATTACCTAGTTGGAGTTGGACTTTCGATAAGCCTAAAGCTTCTTTGTCCACTTCATCTTGTGTGTATTCTCAGGTGCAATCTTGTTAATGTTAAACAAATATACAGTACATGTATCTATATAATATACACACAGTACAACACATATGTACAAAATACATCAGGCACACACAAATCTATATACAATACATGTACCTGGTACCTTTACAACATCTATATACACTACATACATATACAAAGTGCAACCAGCACACAAGCCTGACAATTGTGTAAACAGTAAATTCACAAACTTAGTTATGCTTCGCTAAACCATGTTTGTATGGTATATGTATTTGAATGCCCAGTTTATTATTACAGAACATGATTTTGCAGACATGTGTTCCAAAGAAGCGAGGACTTGGGAATCAATCAACTAACCTGTAACTTCTGATACTGTCGTCCTTTATCCAGGATTTGTTCTGTTGCTTCTGTGTATTTCTTCTTCACAGATTCCAGTTCTTTCTTGGTTGCTGAAAAGTTTGGGTTAGGATTAGAACCGATAGTCTGCAATTGTTCAGTTCAAATAACCTGCTTATATAATTTAATCCAGTCCTACAGTTTACAGAGGAGAGAATAACTTGATTAGTCTCATGTGATGGGTGAATTACATTTTTAGATAGCGTCAATCGGGTAAATATATACACAAGACATTGAAATGACCATTTACTAACTTGGTCACATGTCTGAGATGGCACAAATGTTATGAGGATGTTGCAATGTAACTTTTCTGTCACAATGTTTACTACAAGTTTCCTATAATATCATAACATGATATACCATGTAATATCATTGAGATAAAACTTTGTCATTTGTCATATAGTGATAACATTAGTCTTACCTGCTAGTTGAGTTTTCAAAGCTGTGTTCAACATGATGGAAAACAGTCAGAATCACTACAGTAAAAGTGCAACAAACAACAGACTGAAGTTACTGTAGTTGAAGCACCAAACAGTAATGGGACGATTTCAAATTCAACAACAATTTTTACAATAAAAATCTCTCAGACACTTCTTTTTCATGCTACATTTCTGGACATTTATCTTATATAATAATGTTAAGTTAATGACAATATATAATATTATTCTAAATAACAGCAGTTTATATGCTGAGAGGATACCAGTCAACTCTGCAGCAGTTCTTGCCAGGATCTGTTCATAGTATTGTTCCATCTGAATATTTCTTTCTTTGCCTTTGTTCGTCACAAACTCCTGGTATGTTCTCTCTTGAGTGATCTAAAATATAGCAACTGCAATCATACTCAGGCATACCATATTTTATTGGTTGAAACCTTTACTTTCTCTACATAAAATTTCCTATGAATATGTATATTTATTTAATTTTTTGAATAATTCCCTAAAAATCCACATTAAGCTTACCCCGGTAATTAATGTTTGCAGGAACTGTTTCCTAGCTTCAACAGCATTTGTTCTTCAACCCCTCTAAGTGCCAAAGCATGTCTAAATGTTGTAAAAAATACTTTTGCCACAGTACTGATGCAGTAAAAACAATTTGTGAAAATGAATTGCTTCAGTTAGAGGTAGATCATAGAAACAACATTTACAATGTTTTGTCTATAATTTAAATATTTCAGTTGAGAAATAAACTTGCAATTGCAAACACTGGTTCAATATAGCAGATAGATTTTAGTTTTCTAATATTAAGAACATTACATGAAACAGTCAAGTTCGGGTATGAAGATGTCTGCCCTACTTGGTAAGTCCAAAAGGCAAGAGCTCTGGAGGCAATGTCGATCACCGTCTCTGGTTTCTGTCCTGCCAGAACCATCTGAGGCAAAGTACAAGAGAACGTCAAACATACCTTTTTTCACTTATTAATTCAGTTACGAGCTAAACTGCACTCTGACTTAGTATGTTGTATAAATGACACAGTGAATGTTCAAACCAGCTGGGTTTTAACCAGCCATTATTTACTACAAAAAAATAAAAACAATTGTGAAAGGGTAGTGTATGCAATCTTACAACTCTGCCATGGCCAGTCTCAAGCCCGACTGAGAAAGGAGGCGTGTTGTGCATGAGCTTAGCACCCTCACCACATAGAAAACATGCTACAGAAACCAATATCAAAGAACAAAATGTAAATGGTGCAAGGAGTGAAGCTACCCAGGAAGCTGGGATCATGACGGATGTCAGCCAAACCCAGTTGGAAGCTGACACCCCAGGAGTGGAGCTCCTGAAGCCGAAAACAAAGACACAAGTGGGCTCCTGGAATGTGAGAACTCACTATCAAGCAAGAAAGCTTCAGCAAGTACTGCACGAGACAGAAAATTACATCATCGAACTTCTTTGCATGATTGAAGCACACTGGATAGACTTGGGAAAGAACCTTGTCCACTGGACATACCATTCTTTATTCTGGCCAAACAGATCAACAGCACAGAGATGGAGTTGCCATAATTGTGACTACAAATTGGAAAATCTATGCTTGACTGGAAACCAATTAGTGACAGATTGATCAAGGCTAGATCAATTCTAAATTTGCAAAGCTGACAGTGATTGGCTGTTATGCATCAACAGAAGATGCAGAGGAGATCAAGGATGAGTTCTATGAACAGTTGGAGGAAGAAATTAAGACCACACCCCGACACATGTACTCAATGCAAGAGTTGGAGAGGACAATGCAGGAAGAGAAAGGGTCATGGGCACCCAAGGCTTTGGGTGCATCAATAACAACAGTAAGAGACTTTCCGACTTATATGTGGAAAATTACTTACTACTAGGGGGAACGATATTCAAGCATAGAACAATCACAAAACCACTTGGAGTTCTCCAGGTGGTAACACTGTCAGTCAGATCTATCATGTGATAATCAATCAGAAGTGGAGGCGATCACTTCAAGATGTCAGAGCTAGACGCAGAGCTGGTGTGGGGAGTGACCAGGTGCTGGTGGTGGCAACAGTCATTCAAACTAAGAAACGCAAAAAGAGTAGAGGAGAGAAGAGGAGAGGCAGCAGCGATTTGACAGACAAGTTCAAGAACACTAACACAGGGAAAGCTTTCCAACTGGATTTGCAAAACCGCTTTCGCATACTTCAAGAGGAACAAGAATTAACCATTGATAGTTTCAACCAGGTCTTGTTGATAGCAACAAACAAAAAAATCTTAGGCTACCGAAGAAAACCAAAAGAAGAGTGGAGAATTGGACACAAAACTGAGAAAAAACCCAGACTAAAGCAGGCAAGAGAGCATTCATTGAGAAACTGGCAGATGAAGCAGAAAAAGCCGGCGGCTTTAGAAACAACAAAGTTCCAGTGAAAGATGTAAATGGAAATTTATCACTAGCGAAGCAGAGCAGACCCAGATATGGAAATCACACTTCGAGACCATCCTCAACAAAGAAGCGCCAAGCAATCTTGCCGATATTCCAGTAAGTGACAAAGACCTGGCGATTAACACAGACCGAGATCTGCTGAAGAAGTGAGGAAAGCAGTCAGTTCCATGAAGGCAGTGAAAGCACTGGGAGCTGACGGAGTGAGTGCAGGTATGTTGAAGGCTGGCGGAGAAATTGTAGTTAGAACCTTGATAGAGATCTTTGAAGGTATATTGAAAAAGAAATGCCAAGTGAATGGAAGGCAGGGCTGATTGTCAAACTACCGATGAAAGGAGACTTTAGTATGTGCAACAACTGGAGAAGGATTACTCTGTTATTTGTCACTAGCACAGTTTTCAATAGGGTTATTCTTGACAGAATTTTGGCAGCCACTGACCCACTGATGCACAAAGAACAGGCAGGATTTTGGAAAGGAAGATTTTAATTGGACCATATGTTTACATTGCGGCAGATCATGGAACAGTGCCAGGAATGGAACCCACCAATCTATGCAAACTTTGTTGATTTCGAAAAGGCTTTCGACAGCATTCACCAAGACTGTGGTGTATTCCCTGGCATTACAGAATCCCCCCAAAATACGATGGAGGATTTTAAAATAAAGATAGAGTCAAACAAGGATGCCTATTATCCACCTTCCTCTTCTGTCTTGGGATCAACTAGGTCATGAGAAAAACAACTTTAGGAACAAAAGAAAACCTTGCCAGAAATGCTTGAAAAATTGGATTAAAGATAAACATAAATAAAACAAAGGCACTATGAAACAACAGTCAAACAGCAGACCCCATCACGATTGGAAGACATCACTGAAGAGGTGACCAAATTCATCTATCTTTGGGCCAAGGTGACAAAAGATGGCAACTCATAAACTGAGGTTAAGGCAAGGATCAGTAAGGCAAGAGGGGCATTTGCGGCATTAAAGAACATTTGGAAGACCAATAAGATCAGCAACAGAACCAAAATACGTCTGTTCAAGAGTAACGTCTTGAGTGTGCTGCTCTATGCTGCAGAATCATGGAAGGTTACCAAAGGCATGTGTCACATGCAAGACATTTTTCAATATAAGTGTCTCAGGAGAATTCTGCGAATCCACTGGCCCAAAAAAATTTCGAACAAGGAACTCCACGAAAGACCAAGCACGCAGCCCATCTCTCTCTCTCTCGAGGTTAAATGCCACAGATGAAGATGGATCGGACACGTCGGCAGACTGCTATTGACATCCATTCTGAGTGTAGCCATGCGCTGGACTCCTAGTAGCAAGAGAGCCAGGAGACCAAAGGAGACGTGGAGAAGATCAGTGAAGCGGGAAATAAAACACTCGGATGGAGTTGAGGCCAAGTAATGAAGTTGGCAGCGGACAGAAAACATTGGTGTTCTTTGGTTGCGGCCTTATGTTTGATCCCACACAAAAAAGAAGTAAGTATGCAATCTTGCTACACACCAACACACGATAACATACTTTTTTTATTTAATATTATTACCACAATAAATTGTTATTACAGTTCTATGGTGCTATATAATTTGCTGTATTGTAAATAAATCTAATTTAAACAGGAGCCGAGATGTTTGAACAAACATTGCCATAACATACGAATGTACCATAAATTTTGAGGATATGTGACCATGATTGTATGAGCATGGAGTAACGGTATATTTAAAATAATTTTTCTAATTTTGGCGCCACCATATTAAGCACAAGCTGCATTTGGTTTGATTACCTTGGATAGCTCCTATGATATCTAGTAAATATAGTTTTTATTTTTTAGTTTGCAAATGGGTCTCCCTCTGGCTGTTGATTTCCATGATATTAGTTTACAGGCTATATTATTTCGGTCTGTACTGAACATTGTTTGTATATATACTGTATATAAATTGGCCATGTGATATCTTACAGTTTTATACTTCTCTGACTGCTGGAGGTCAACCCGAATTATGTCGTATGTCCCAGACAAACTTGTTTGACCTGCCAAAATAACATGTAAGAAGTAAATGCAATCATTGTGGCATTATCATATGTTATTTTTCTTATTGAATCTTTAAAATGTAGCCAGTGTCGTATCTGAAACCCAGAATAATGGTTTTCCTTGGAGACTTGACAGATGAAAAACTGACTTAGAAAACAATAAATAAATAATGTCAACACAAATCTGTCTAGAATATCCAGAGCAATGTACAGGGAAGTCATGTCTTAGGAACTACATGCTTGCTTACCATTGTTCTTACCTGAATTCTCTTACTGCTGTGAATTTGGGGAAATGCATATACCACTAATGTGCATTGTATTACAGTAGTACAACAAAGTTATCAGAAACATATGTGGAGTTGAAAAACTTCAGCACACAAACCCATCTATTTTATAGATACGGACTCCTGAAATTTCAAGAATTAGTACAATTAAAAATGTGTTCTGTATTGTATAAAACATACAACAATATACCGATACCTGTAAATGTTCAGCGCCTCTTTACAAAGCAAAAAAAGTACATTCATCTTGAGCAAAGTGTCAATATGTATGCCAAATTAATGTATCTGTACAAATATAAAGTCACAATGTTTAGAAATTTATGGTGTAAAGTTCTGGAACTCACAACCAGCCTATAACATCATGATGCCTTGTATACATTTGTTAATAAAAATATATATGTTTAGTTAAATTTTTATATATATATTACATATATATATATATATATATATATATATACTATGTAAACATATATATTTTTATTAACAAATGTATACAAGGTTGGCATCATGATGTTATAGGCTGGTTGTGAGTTCCAGAACTTTACACCATAAATTTCTAAACATTGTGACTTTATATTTGTACAGATACATTAATTTGGCATACATATTGAACTTTGTCGATGAAAGTATTTTTTTGCTTTGTAAATAGGCGCTGAAATTTACGTATCGGTATATTGTTTATGTTTATATAAAATTATATATAATATATATATATAATGATGTTTGTGTGAATATATGACTATTATAATTCTTGAATATAATTTCTATGTTTTGCTAGTTTATATAATAATTATTATATTAATGATGTTTGTGCTGCATGCACTTACTGGGACATGTGTAATGTTTTTCTAATTTTGTACAATCATAAGATTTATCTTCGGTATGCACCTTTTTTCTAAAATAATAAGAATATTACGTACTAAAACATCAGTATCATGTATTGTTGAGTTGGGAAAAATAAATATTATTATTTCATACTGACAAGATTCTTTTGCAAACAGGTAAATTAACGTTTTCAAAATCCAGTTTGTCTTTTTGGCTATTTTATGCTGCATGTCTCTAAATTATAAGCAATATAAGACATGTTAATACCCAAAATCTACCAACATCCAACAAGAACAAGGCAGCATTGGTATTTCACCTGGTGGTCGAAGCCGATTTGCTGTGTGTATATGTGTGTGTGTGTGTGTGTGTGCATGCGTGCGTGCGTGCGTGCGTGCGAACATGTGCATGCCAATCTCATATAACAGAGATGCCTTACATTAGATGAAGCTAAATCAAGAATAATGCATTTATAGGGCTCCATCTTAGATCTGTAACTTAATGGTTATGTGACATTATTTGACATCAGAATAGCTTGACAATGAGAAGATACTCACATGCAGGACAAGTTGTTGACTTGTTGAACTCTCTTGAACCATCGTCATCACAGAATATATCTTTCATGTGTCACAAGCTCATAACTTTTGAATTACATCGATGCATGGTTTTACTTTTACACATAAAAAGGCATGAAAGTTGTCTCAAATATTAGCATCAGAACATGGCTGGTTTGAAGACTAGAAATGTGATGAATGAAGGCTCCAAGGTTGGCAAGACACAGATTCTGGATGGAACGGGTAGAATCGGTAAAACCGGGCTGGAGACTGAGAACAAATGGAAGAGGAATGACAAACAAACAGTGGAAAGCCAGATGCACTCAGTGTAGGAGTCAGACTATGACCAAATGGGGAAGATTGTTGAGACATTTGTCAGGATTGGGAAGGAAGTGGCTGAAGATAGGAGGGGTGGCAGGGTGGGGTAGGGCAATGAAATAGGAGTAGTGATGGAAGGATATGGATACAAATTCAAGGAATAATATCACTGTCAAAGTCACTGTGGACAGCAGGAGCAAAGAGAACAATCATACTCTGTAAGTTCTCATATTATTGTGGAAACTCGGGCAGTCGTGGAATAAATCCAAAGTTATTGGTGACACAGATATACGAGTCTTCTCCCTCGCAGAACAACTGACAATAAAGGATACGGGAACACGACGTCACCTGTGAAGAAAACACATCAGCTGTGAAGGGCTTAGCACAGGAAGACATTAATAACAGTTATCATATTCCACATAACTAGTTTTGCATTTTCATCATAAATGTATATTGCTGCAGTTATTACAAACATTTGACACAGACCCAAGTGTTCTTTGCCCTGATGTAAAACATGTTTTTAACTACAGATGCATAAATGCTTTATACATGCTGTATGTATGTAAAGTTTTTTGTATTAAACACTCGATCATAGATGTCAAAATAACAATTACCCTCAAGAAGTATCATCACTTTATGAAATGTTGAGTTTCTCCATGTATTCAAGTTTCATAACGGATAATGGTTCATTCTAAGCAATTATTTGTAACATCTTGCATGTTTTCTACAATTGTTCATATCTATTTAAACCATCCACCAATCAGGTGAGAACATTTTACATAAATTTCAACAATTGTAGAAAACATATGCACTGCAAAAAACGTCCAGGAATCTTCACTAAACGTCTGGTCAGAATACTTTTTGAAGTCATCTCAGGACTGTATGTGACAGGTCTCTGCCACACAATGTTGAACCAAGTCCTTAGTTTTTTCTTTGACCCATTGACAACCATACCTATCCCTTTCAGGAATGGGTCATTTTGCTAGTATCTAAAAAGGTCAACGATAAAAATGAAAAAACCAGATCAGGCAATGAGAGGAATTAACAACATCACAGATATCATCACCAAATGTAACCATAGAATTAACAACATCACAGATATCATCAAATGTAACCATAGAATTAACATCACAGATATCATCATTGAATGTAACCATAGAATTAACAACATCACAGATATCAACATAAAATGTAACCATAGAATATCATGTGGTCAATTGATGACAATAAAGTTAAGATCATTACCTGATACTTACCCAAGCATTTGCATTCAATCGTTTCCTGCATTTTTTAAAGTTGCAAATCAAGTCACAGTCCATGCCTTGCAGGGAATAAGACACTGAAATATTTTCAAGAATGCTGTGGTATAATTTCACTTTGAAATAAGAAATGCAGTAATACTTTTGAAGCACTCAGTGCAGTGTTCTAGCTAGGCCTTTAACCAAGGGTGCCACGCCCTGCCCTCATTTACATGTGCCCTGTGCCTTTTATTTGCGCCATGTACCTTTTTATTGGCGTCCTGTCTTTTAGCATTAGCCTGGTGTACCCCGGTAATTGTCAGTGGGGTTAAAGTGTCTGAGACAATTCAGTGCCAGCTTCCCATTGGCTTAAAACAATTGCATCCAATTAACCACTTTGAAGACTTCCATGTGTGACAAGAGCAATAAAGTAGGTGTCCTTTCTAGGTCACCTAGATGCAGTGTGTTCTATTGGCTTTATTATTATAAACTGATGTTGTTGACAGGATGAGTTATTTTAAAACATAGTAGCAAGGGAGTCGGCTGCACTTCCAAGTATTGGTAAATCAATTTCTATGTAATCCACTTCTACTAGATATGGGAAAACTGTTTTTTGTTGTAAATGACAAACATGTTTTTGTCATTTATCTAGATCTGGGATTTTTTTTTTAGAAATGTTCACATAAAATAAGTGCTGAAGAAGTGTAATTTGAAGGCCTATCTATAATAAAAAGTGATATTTGTGTTTTTTATACAGCATATTTGAGAAATATTAGTCTATTGAATAATACCCAATTGTTTTGTAAGTAATAATATGGGTAGATGTATATATTATGTAATTGAGTAAGCATTGCTAAAATAATTATCACTGGTGTATTCAAACTGAGAAATTGCCCCTGAATTTTTTATTTCTGAATGTACATATATGTTAATGTTATTATTATACAATCTTGATATGTTAGTATGCCACATTCAATTGAAAACTTTAAAATTACAGATATCTTTCATCAACACTCACAAATACATGTTAAAATAATTTAATAGAACATTTCCAAAAAAACATGAACTGTTGTATTCTGTGTTATACATTATAATAATTACGACCACCATTCCCCACGTTAAGGTAAGTCCCATAATGTTTAACTTTTTCTATAACTAATCACACACACCAATGCAGACGTGTGGTATTAGCAACATGTTGTGTAAACTGTACACTAACATCATAAAATTCCACCCTTATAGGCTAAATTATACACAGAGGCTTATGGTCACATGGTGCAAGGGGTGCATCAACGCAATAATTGGGGCTGTTCAAAATTTGTGGTACTGAAATCTCGCCTGATGTCAGTATGTGTCATCTTTGATGCCGTGATACCATGTGATCGCCTTGCTAATTAGCGGTAGTGGCTTCTTGCTAACCACTCACAGTGCCCATTTTTGGTTGCTCTTAGTCTTATGTGGAATAAGGTTTAGGTTTATTGTTAGTAGGGTTTAGGTTTGGGCTACGGTTAGGTTATAGGTAGTTTTAACAAGATTGACATTAGGTGTTTTACATGTATTTGCTAGGCACTTGTACGTCAGTGGTTAGCAAGAAGCCACTACCATAAATAGCTTTCCGCGGGAATCACAATGCTGGCGGGTTTAAAACCGAACTTATACTACAAATGTATCCTTATTTATTTTTTATGTTGGCAAATTTACTTTTTATGTTGTTAAATGTACATACATACTTAATCTTTATGTATACATGGAAAACGAATTTTAGGTAACGCCTTGTTTCTATTCCATTTAATACTCACAGCATGGTCTCGCACTGTTTCACGTGACCTGCGAACAGTTTTCACAGCGTCTTCGACGCTATTTTAGTATTTAGTTAGATATTGCCAGTAAACAACTATTCTCATAATGTTTCCACGACCACGACATTGAACAAACATGCATTGTAGACTTCATTCCGGTGGGAATTGATCAGGTGTGTGCTAAAAAGGCAAAACAATTATTAGACCCTCGAATATTGGTAATTTAATTGCCCACGACCCGGGAACGGCCACGCTAGTTACTATAGTCGAACAGATTCACCAAATTATACTTCCTAAACTCTGTTAGCATAACCTGTTTTATGGACATGCACTTAAAAACGCACTATGTGGTGAGAATTAAACATATTTACCTAAACTAAACCTTAAAATAAACAACTGAAATCACACTAAATATTTATGTTTAGATTGCCGCCCTCATCAGTACAGTCACGTGACCGAAAATCGCGTCCCGCTCTTTGCTTTGGAAGGACCGCAGCGTGGAACAAAAATAGCAATAATAAAGTAGTTACTATGTATGCACTTATTTTATTTTATTGTCTACATTTTCTTTCATAAGAACATTTGATGCCGAACATTTTAAAATTGTTGTTTTGCAGTGTATCTGCCTGAAAATACAATAACTGTTTATTGACAGCTCTGAGTGAGTGATGACAGCCGGAAGACGTGGCAACGGCAACGGCCTCAGACGACAATAATGGATGGTTGGGCTGGGTTTTCCGATGCAGATCTTAACCGATTGAAACGACAACATTCTTCACATGAAGGTGGTTGTAAAATAAAACATCAGCTACGTGTAACCGCAGTATTTAATACATCACAGTATTCTTGACTCTTGTTAAGTGCGGAAACGTTTCAGTTAATCCCAATGTCTTGAGCGATAATACAGTGTAAGCAAACACAGTTTCTGAAATATCTTTATAATTATTAGGTTGACCGATCAATCTTGTTTGGAAGTGACTTTGGCACTTTGGTAGAATTCGGAACCACCTAGATTGTGCCATTACTACTATGTTTGCCTACATTGTCGATGGATTTGGATACCATACACTAACTCTAACTAGGACAGGTTAGGGCATATAGGCTTGGGCTACCAAGGCAAAACATAATAATAAATAACAGTATTTGTCTACGCCATATCTCTAGCAATAAAACCATTCAGAGGTGCATTACACTTTACATGAATATATATCTGACACGGGAAGACATCTTGGTTATACATTTTGGAAAAGAAATAAAGGCAAGATTTAAATACACCACCTAGCTGATTCTGATGTACCTATTAAGGAATCAAGACAAGAGCTGCACTTAATAAATTATTTACCCTGTGAGTTGGTGTGTGAATTGTGTCAGTTGTGTGAAGTCCTGTGTTTAAGTTGAGCAGGCATAGTCAAATGCCCCACTGGATTTTTACACTTGACTTGTGATTTTTTGTTTTGTCGAATCCAAATCAACCTCAGTTCTGCATTTTTGCATTTTAACTATAATGTTTGCCTACATTTAATACTTCAGTGTATTTGTAAATTTTGTTCATCGTTCATCATTTTTTAGGCAAAAGCATCCAACATTATTAGTCCTTGCACACAAGTGCTATTACTAGATAGCATTACTATTCAACACAATACTAAATTTCATTGGAGATACAGTCATACTAAACAGTTAACTGGTGCTACTACAGAAATCAATGTGTACAGATGCAGTTCATGATTATAGATGGCGCCGTGCGACCATCATCACGGAAACCAGCACCAGGGGGAGTCACATTGACAGGGGCAAGCGGTAGAGGGCGACAGACAGTAAACAATGCAGCTGCATTACGTCAACAACAGCGCAAGCGACAACAGCTGCTGGAGCAGAGACAGCAGCAGACAGCAGCAGTTAGCAGCGACCAGATGCTGTCAAGGCCACAGGCACCACCATCCCCACAGCGGAGTATGACGGACAGCCAGCCCAGCTCAAGGGGAGACAGCGAGAGACAGGGGACAGGGAGGGAGATGGGGAAGGATAGGGGAGAACAGAGGGAAGACAAAGTGACACCAACAACGACAGCAACAAATAGGAATGGTGACAATGTGACAGCAAAAGAACTGGACGAACACGAGGCAGTCAGGTATTTGATGGTTAATTTTCATTATTTATGTAAAATCAAGCTTGTGTGGTGTATGTGAGTATGGGAGGTATGGACCCTGTTTGTTAATGGTGCTTACTGGTTTTATGGTTGGTTCTTGATGATGGACAATGGACATTAACATCTTCTATCCCGTGCGATTTTTGAGAAATTTATGTATTTAAAAAGTATTTGCAAATACAATCAAATACACATAAAAATTACCATTTTACCAACAAAAGATGGGGATGATGGAGGTATTAGCTTTCAGGATAGTGGAGGGCAGTGGATCGATCTTGTTTGTCTTTATCTTGCCATTTTGAATAAGTGCATTACCTCATTGGCTGAAAGGCAAGCAGTGGCAACAAAATAAAACATGGATGCACAATAGATCTTGTCGACGAAGTGACTCGCAAAACGGTCGGCAATAATAGCAGGGCCACTGGTGTCATTCGGTCGAGAGTTTGCGCATTTTCGGCTAAGCCTGCGGTTCGCTATGCAAAACATTACCTTGTTCAAGGCGGTTTCGATCACTTTACTGTAAAACACAGCTTTAGTGGAAGCCAGCGTTCTGCAGTATTTGTCACTCAACTTGGTATAGCAAATATGCTTGGTCCTGATCCGCGACCATTTGTGCTCACACAGACAAACCTGGCGTTTCATTTCATCGGGTTTCTGACACCACCAAGGAGTGTGTATGGTCGATCATTTATCGTACGAGTACCATTTGCACAAGTGATGCGTGGTGATCGATGAGGCATGACAGTTTGGAACAACATTGATCGTAAAGGCCGCACACATCACCGAGATGTTGGGTGATGAAATTACACTCTGTGAGACATGTCGTGAAGCTGGAGTTGTCAATCACAGCATATTGACGGTATGTTATTGTCTTTCGAGGCGGGCGGGGCTTGGTGGTGGCAAGATCACTGAGAAAGCGAAGTGATTGGTGCCAAGATGGTCAACAGATACCCCTGTAACAAGTGATGAGGAAGAAGCAGTAATGACGAGATCAAATACATTCCCCCGGTGGTGTGTTGCGTCTGTGACGTTCTCTCAAGTTAGCATCAGACAGGACGTTGCAATGAGCATGTGCGTGCAGATCACTGTTGTTGCCGTACCGCATGTTGAAGTCACCAACGATGATACCAGACTTCGTTCCAATGCATTTGACGAGGTCTCGAAACTCGGCGATGAAGATGCCGAACGGTTGGGAGTTGGGACTGGACGATGGCAGTCAATGGATAATGAACAGTTGTAGTGTCGAGGAGACCCTGTGAAAGCTTAGTTGGAGATGGAGGCATTCAAACGAAGAATCGGGACAAAGGTTTGAGTGGTCGACAGTGTATGAAGCTCTGAAAACTACTCCGACACCACCACCACGATGGTTACTCCAAGCAACATGCTCAAAGAGATAGGTGTGACAGTGGGTCAAGACGTGGTGTTTTTGCTTGATAGGCTCCGTGTCTCGGTCAAACATAAAATGTCCAAGTTGTGGTTGACAACAAAGTCAAGAAGGAAATCTGCCTTGTTGCAGACACATTGAGCAGACACAACTTGGCAGGCCGCATGGTCATGGTCAGCATTATGTTCAAAAGGTTCATCGTGTTCATGCCTGTTTGCTTCAGTGCTATGCGTCAGCATTTGCTGCTATCCCCACAATAGCCAAGGTGGGTGGCCAGTGGATTGCTACACCTGCACTGCATGCCTCACTCCATGCAGCATTGTTCAGTCGAGCACACCTGTTGAATCGCACATGACACAGAAACTGATATGTGTAGGTCGTCATGCCTGAAGAGCAGTGTCACAATTGACCACCAGCAATTGTTTTGTTATTGCTGCACAATAGGTGCAATCCACGGAACAGTTGAACTTAAGATAAAAGTTACTCAAATATTTAAAAACATTGTAAAATATCAAGTAACTGCATGGTCCAGGTGAACCTTGACTCTTACCATGAAACTGCACAGTCTCGCTTTTGGAAAAAAGCAGTCTGTCGGGCTAAAATGTTTTGATTGTACATCCATGAACCATCTGGGTAGATCTAGTAAATCACATGCAACATTTTTATACAAAATATGCAAAACTGATGGAGTTGTGGGTACACAAACAAACAGTGTTTTATAAACTAGGATGTGTGGATTTGTGTTGTTTCAGCCGAGGAATGAGCCGATGGCAACAGTTCCAAACTCAGCAGAAACAGATGGAAGAACTGAACAAACGCAAGCGACACTTGCTCGCAACAGCCATACAGCAGAGGTGAGTGAAGACTATATATAACCGAACCCCCTCCCACAACAACCATACAGCAGAGGTGAGTGAACACTATATACAACCCAACCACCTCCCACAACAACCATACAGCAGAGGTGAGTGAAGACTTAATACAACCCAACCACCTCCCACAACAACCATACAGCAGAGGCGAGTGAAGACTTAATACAACCGAACCCCCTCCCACAACAACCATACAGCAGAGGTGAGTGAACACTATATACAACCCAACCACCTCCCACAACAACCATGCAGCAGAGGCGAGTGAAGACTTAATACAACCCAACCACCTCCCACAACAACCATACAGCAGAGGCGAGTGAAGACTTAATACAACCCAACCACCTCCCACAACAACCATGCAGCAGAGGCGAGTGAAGACTTAATACAACCCAACCCCCTCCCACAACAACCACACAGCAGAGGTGACTGAAGACTTAATACTACCCAACCCCCTCCTACAACAACCATACAGCAGAGGTGACTAAAGACTTAATACAACCCAACCCCCTCCCACAACAACCATACAGCAGAGGTGACTAAAGACTTGATACAACCCAACCACCTCCCACAACAACCATACAGCAGAGGTGACTGAAGACTTAATACAACCCAACCACCTCCCACAACAACCATACAGCAGAGGTGACTGAAGACTTAATACAACCCAACCACCTCCCACAACAACCATGCAGCAGAGGTGACTAAAGACTTAATACAACCCAACCACCTCCTACAACAACCATGCAGCAGAGGTGACTGAAGACTTAATACAACCCAACCACCTCCCACAACAACCATGCAGCAGAGGCGAGTGAAGACTTAATACAACCCAACCACCTCCCACAACAACCATGCAGCAGAGGCGAGTGAAGACTTAATACAACCCAACCCCCTCCCACAACAACCATGCAGCAGAGGTGACTGAAGACTTAATACAACCCAACAACTCCTACAACAACCATACGGCAGAGGTGACTGAAGACTTAATACAACCCAACACCCTCCCACAACAACCATACAGCAGAGGTGACTAAAGACTTGATACAACCCAACCACCTCCTACAACAACCATACAGCAGAGGTGACTAAAGACTTAATACAACCCAACCACCTCCTACAACAACCATACAGCAGAGGTGAGTGAAGACTTAATACAACCCAACCACCTCCTACAACAACCATACAGCAGAGGTGACTGAAGACTTAATACAACCCAACCACCTCCTACAACAACCATACAGCAGAGGTGACTGAAGACTTAATACAACCCAACCACCTCCTACAACAACCATACAGCAGAGGTGACTGAAGACTTGATACAACCCAACCACCTCCCACAACAACCATACAGCAGAGGTGACTGAAGACTTAATACAACCCAACACCCTCCTACAACAACCATGCAGCAGAGGTGACTGAAGACTTGATACAACCCAACCCCCTCCCACAACAACCATACAGCAGAGGCGAGTGAAGACTTAATACAACCCAACACCCTCCTACAACAACCATGCAGCAGAGGTGACTGAAGACTTGATACAACCCAACCACCTCCCACAACAACCATACAGCAGAGGTGACTGAAGACTTAATACAACCCAACACCCTCCTACAACAACCATGCAGCAGAGGTGACTGAAGACTTGATACAACCCAACCACCTCCCACAACAACCATGCAGCAGAGGTGACTAAAGACTTAATACAACCCAACCACCTCCCACAACAACCATGCAGCAGAGGTGACTAAAGACTTAATACAACCCAACCACCTCCCACAACAACCATACAGCAGAGGTGACTAAAGACTTGATACAACCCAACCACCTCCTACAACAACAATACAGCAGAGGTGACTGAAGACTTAATACAACCCAACCACCTCCTACAACAACCATACAGCAGAGGTGACTGAAGACTTAATACAACCCAACCACCTCCTACAACAACCATACAGCAGAGGTGAGTGAAGACTTAATACAACCCAACCACCTCCTACAACAACCATACAGCAGAGGTGACTAAAGACTTAATACAACCCAACCACCTCCTACAACAACCATGCAGCAGAGGTGACTGAAGACTTAATACAACCCAACCACCTCCTACAACAACCATACAGCAGAGGTGACTGAAGACTTAATACAACCCAACCACCTCCTACAACAACAATACAGCAGAGGTGACTGAAGACTTGATACAACCCAACCACCTCCCACAACAACCATACAGCAGAGGTGACTGAAGACTTAATACAACCCAACACCCTCCTACAACAACCATGCAGCAGAGGTGACTGAAGACTTGATACAACCCAACCCCCTCCCACAACAACCATACAGCAGAGGCGAGTGAAGACTTAATACAACCCAACACCCTCCTACAACAACCATGCAGCAGAGGTGACTGAAGACTTGATACAACCCAACCACCTCCCACAACAACCATACAGCAGAGGTGACTGAAGACTTAATACAACCCAACACCCTCCTACAACAACCATGCAGCAGAGGTGACTGAAGACTTGATACAACCCAACCACCTCCCACAACAACCATGCAGCAGAGGTGACTAAAGACTTAATACAACCACCTCCCACAACAACCATACAGCAGAGGTGACTAAAGACTTGATACAACCCAACAACCTCCCACAACAACCATACAGCAGAGGTGACTGAAGACTTAATACAACCCAACACCCTCCTACAACAACCATGCAGCAGAGGTGACTGAAGACTTGATACAACCCAACCACCTCCCACAACAACCATACAGCAGAGGTGACTAAAGACTTGATACAACCCAACCACCTCCTACAACAACCATACAGCAGAGGTGACTAAAGACTTGATACAACCCAACCACCTCCCACAACAACCATACAGCAGAGGTGACTAAAGACTTGATACAACCCAACCACCTCCTACAACAACCATACAGCAGAGGTGACTAAAGACTTAATACAACCCAACCACCTCCCACAACAACCATACAGCAGAGGTGACTAAAGACTTGATACAACCCAACCACCTCCTACAACAACCATACAGCAGAGGTGACTAAAGACTTGATACAACCCAACCACCTCCCACAACAACCATACAGCAGAGGTGACTAAAGACTTGATACAACCCAACCACCTCCTACAACAACCATACAGCAGAGGTGACTAAAGACTTAATACAACCCAACCATCTCCCACAACAACCATGCAGCAGAGGTGACTGAAGACTTAATACAACCCAACCACCTCCCACAACAACCATACAGCAGAGGTGACTAAAGACTTGATACAACCCAACAACCTCCCACAACAACCATACAGCAGAGGTGACTGAAGACTTAATACAACCCAACACCCTCCTACAACAACCATGCAGCAGAGGTGACTGAAGACTTGATACAACCCAACCACCTCCCACAACAACCATGCAGCAGAGGTGACTAAAGACTTAATACAACCCAACCACCTCCCACAACAACCATACAGCAGAGGTGACTAAAGACTTAATACAACCCAACCACCTCCCACAACAACCATACAGCAGAGGTGACTAAAGACTTGATACAACCCAACCACCTCCCACAACAACCATACAGCAGAGGTGACTAAAGACTTGATACAACCCAACCACCTCCCACAACAACCATACAGCAGAGGTGACTAAAGACTTGATACAACCCAACCACCTCCCACAACAACCATACAGCAGAGGTGACTAAAGACTTGATACAACCCAACCACCTCCTACAACAACCATACAGCAGAGGTGACTAAAGACTTGATACTACCCAACCACCTCCCACAACAACCATACAGCAGAGGTGACTAAAGACTTGATACAACCCAACCACCTCCTACAACAACCATACAGCAGAGGTGACTGAAGACTTAATACAACCCAACCACCTCCCACAACAACCATACAGCAGAGGTGACTAAAGACTTGATACAACCCAACCACCTCCCACAACAACCATACAGCAGAGGTGACTAAAGACTTGATACAACCCAACCACCTCCTACAACAACCATACAGCAGAGGTGACTAAAGACTTGATACAACCCAACCACCTCCCACAACAACCATACAGCAGAGGTGACTAAAGACTTGATACAACCCAACCACCTCCCACAACAACCATACAGCAGAGGTGACTAAAGACTTAATACAACCCAACCACCTCCCACAACAACCATACAGCAGAGGTGACTGAAGACTTAATACAACCCAACCACCTCCCACAACAACCATGCAGCAGAGGTGACTGAAGACTTAATACAACCCAACCACCTCCCACAACAACCATGCAGCAGAGGTGACTAAAGACTTGATACAACCCAACCACCTCCCACAACAACCATACAGCAGAGGTGACTAAAGACTTGATACAACCCAACAACCTCCCACAACAACCATACAGCAGAGGTGACTGAAGACTTAATACAACCCAACACCCTCCTACAACAACCATGCAGCAGAGGTGACTGAAGACTTGATACAACCCAACCACCTCCCACAACAACCATGCAGCAGAGGTGACTAAAGACTTAATACAACCCAACCACCTCCCACAACAACCATACAGCAGAGGTGACTAAAGACTTGATACAACCCAACCACCTCCCACAACAACCATACAGCAGAGGTGACTAAAGACTTGATACAACCCAACCACCTCCCACAACAACCATACAGCAGAGGTGACTAAAGACTTGATACAACCCAACCACCTCCCACAACAACCATACAGCAGAGGTGACTAAAGACTTGATACAACCCAACAACCTCCCACAACAACCATACAGCAGAGGTGACTGAAGACTTAATACAACCCAACACCCTCCTACAACAACCATGCAGCAGAGGTGACTGAAGACTTGATACAACCCAACCACCTCCCACAACAACCATGCAGCAGAGGTGACTAAAGACTTAATACAACCCAACCACCTCCCACAACAACCATACAGCAGAGGTGACTAAAGACTTGATACAACCCAACCACCTCCCACAACAACCATACAGCAGAGGTGACTAAAGACTTGATACAACCCAACCACCTCCCACAACAACCATACAGCAGAGGTGACTAAAGACTTGATACAACCCAACCACCTCCCACAACAACCATACAGCAGAGGTGACTAAAGACTTGATACAACCCAACCACCTCCTACAACAACCATACAGCAGAGGTGACTAAAGACTTGATACAACCCAACCCCCTCCCACAACAACCATACAGCAGAGGTGACTGAAGACTTAATACAACCCAACCCCCTCCCACAACAACCATGCAGCAGAGGCGAGTGAAGACTTAATACAACCCAACCACCTCCCACAACAACCATGCAGCAGAGGCGAGTGAAGACTTAATACAACCCAACCACCTCCCACAACAACCATGCAGCAGAGGTGACTGAAGACTTAATACAACCCAACCACCTCCCACAACAACCATGCAGCAGAGGTGACTAAAGACTTGATACAACCCAACCACCTCCCACAACAACCATGCAGCAGAGGTGACTAAAGACTTGATACAACCCAACCACCTCCCACAACAACCATACAGCAGAGGTGACTAAAGACTTGATACAACCCAACCACCTCCCACAACAACCATACAGCAGAGGTGACTAAAGACTTAATACAACCCAACCACCTCCCACAACAACCATACAGCAGAGGTGACTAAAGACTTGATACAACCCAACCACCTCCCACAACAACCATACAGCAGAGGTGACTAAAGACTTGATACAATCCAACCACCTCCTACAACAACCATGCAGCAGAGGTGACTAAAGACTTAATACAACCCAACCACCTCCCACAACAACCATGCAGCAGAGGTGACTGAAGATTTAATACAACCCAACCACCTCCCACAACAACCATGCAGCAGAGGTGACTAAAGACTTAATACAACCCAACCACCTCCTACAACAACCATACAGCAGAGGTGACTAAAGACTTGATACAACCCAACCACCTCCCACAACAACCATACAGCAGAGGTGACTAAAGACTTAATACAACCCAACCACCTCCCACAACAACCATGCAGCAGAGGTGACTGAAGACTTAATACAACCCAACCACCTCCCACAACAACCATACAGCAGAGGTGACTGAAGACTTGATACAACCCAACCACCTCCCACAACAACCATACAGCAGAGGTGACTGAAGACTTGATACAACCCAACCACCTCCCACAACAACCATACAGCAGAGGTGACTGAAGACTTAATACAACCCAACCACCTCCCACAACAACCATACAGCAGAGGTGACTGAAGACTTGATACAACCCAACCACCTCCCACAACAACCATACAGCAGAGGTGAGTGAAGACTTAATACTACCCAACCACCTCCTACAACAACCATACAGCAGAGGTGAGTGAAGACTTAATACAACCCAACCCCCTCATACAACAACCATACAGCAGAGGTGAGTGAAGACTTAATACTACCCAACCCCCTCCTACAACAACCATACAGCAGAGGTGAGTGAAGACTTAATACTACCCAACCACCTCCTACAACAACCATACAGCAGAGGCGAGTGAAGACTTAATACTACCCAACCCCCTCCTACAACAACCATACAGCAGAGGTGACTGAAGACTTAATACACCCAACCCCTCCAACCAGCAGGGTGACTGAAGACTTTACAACCCCAACCCTCACAACCCATACAGCAGAGGTGACTAAAGACTTAATACAACCCAACCACCTCCTACAACAACCACACAGCAGAGGTGACTGAAGACTTAATACAACCCAACACCCTCCTACAACAACCATACAGCAGAGGTGACTAAAGACTTGATACAACCCAACCACCTCCTACAACAACCATACAGCAGAGGTGACTAAAGACTTGATACTACCCAACACCCTCCTACAACAACCACACAGCAGAGGTGACTAAAGACTTAATACTACCCAACCCCCTCCTACAACAACCACACAGCAGAGGTGACTGAAGACTTAATACTACCCAACCCCCTTCTAGGCTTCTACAGCAAACATACAACAGAGGTGATTCAATACTCGTAGTTTCCCACTCTCCAAAAGCCATACAGCAAGTGAGTGCAGCCTTAATTGTACCGAGCCCCCTCGTACAACAGTCATTTAGGAGAGGTGAGTCATGGCTCATCCTACAATAGCCGTACACCACAGATGAGTCAAGACTCAATACTACCCAGTCCCCTCTGATGACGTTGTCTTGTGTTTCCATTCAACTAATTCTGTGAATGTGCTGTATTATATTAGCCTATAATACGTCTGTTAAGACTTTTTAAAAGTAAAGTATAATTATACATTTAAAAACCAACAATAGAATATGTGAACTTGTGAGGCCAATGTTGATGTTTTAATTCTGTTTTCAGACAGAAGATGGCAAAGGCAGAAGCTGTGAAGTTGATGCAGTTACAGCAGGAACTGACAAAGATGGACCAGTTACTCACAGTTGACGTCTCTGTCATCAGAGACAGGATAGAGGAGGCAAGCCGCAACTACCTCGATGCACAGTGAGTCTCTCTCCCTCTCTCTGTCTCGCTCACTCTCACTCTCTCTCACCCCCCCTCTCTCTAACATAATATTATTGTCATGCATATTTTCTGTGATTGTTCCTAGGTTATATCTTAAATTGCTTTTTGTTTCCTTTCTTGTAATACTATTATTATTATATCAAAATATTGTCACATTAGTTATCTTTGCAGATACTGTACCTGTTGTACTTTGATTGTGAATGTCCTGCAGCGTTCCTACCTTTATGGTGTCCTACTGATGACACATGCTCTCATTTTAATGACATTCTTATAATATGTTTTTAATGTGAGTACTATGAAGTTTTTATTGTTTTATCTGTTAAATTGTTTTTTATTGAAATTGGCTCCTTTACACTATGTACCAATTTCATTTATGCAGGTCTATGTAAAGCATCTGAGTGCTTTATCTTAAGTGGAATCGAGTGCTATATAAATCCTTATATGATGTGATGTTGCGTGTGGCCCACAGGAAGCGGTATGACCGGGCTGAGAAAGAACTGATCGAGGCGAAGCTCGACCTTCACGAGAAGATTGAACTGAAGGACCAGCTCACTGAGCACCTCTACACTGTCATCAACCAGAACGAAATTCGCAAGGCGAAGAAACTCGCTGAACTCATGGATAAGCTGGAGCTGGATATTCAGGAGGATGAGGTGACGCCCCCTACTGAGTTGTCCTTTCCTCCGATGATTCCAGTGGTGGACGAGGCTGTAGTGACCCATATGACCCCGAGGGTCACTCCGAAGTCACCAGAGTGTGGCAAAGACTCTCCCTTTGTCCGTGTTGTCTCAAACGAGTCAAACACTGATGCTGCTGCCACTGTTGTCACTGCTGCACCGAGCGGTGTGCCAACAGAGGGCAGCAGTGTAGCACCACCAACAGTGACACAAGAAGGTGAAGGACAAAAACCGATGGACATACCAAAGGTTGCAGGTCAAACTGACAGCGTCGGTGACACTCATAAAGACGAGTCAGGTGACAGTGTTGGTGACAATAAAGGTCTACCATCAGCGGCTGGCATCACAGAACCTGAAATTGTATGAGATAAAACAGAAACAAAGTGACGCATTTGTTGTCGTTGTTATGCAAAGAATCTCATGCAGAAAGTGTGTATTCAACTGTTATGTTATTGTCCAATGCAGACTGAATAACATGGTTATTATCATGTTTCAATGGGGAAATTTTACGTGATGTTATAGTCATTCACACAAATGTTGGTCAAATTGCTTTAATGTTACCAAGTGGTGTAAGTTTGTGGGTTAGGAAGAGTAGATAAATTGGGTGAGTTGATTCTTGCAATGTGTGCTGATATTTCTCCGGTTATGGCGGAAGATTTGAACAAATACTGGAACTGTGTTAGTGTTAAAATTTTCATGATATTTCAGTGATTGAAGTTATATTCAAATATGCAAAAAGCTGATTACTTGAATGTGGTCATTGCCAGTTATTTATTATGCTTATCAGAGAATAATGCAAGGTACATGCACTATACACAGAGACACATGCATAAAACACATACACCGGCATACATACTCTACATACGATACCCTCGCACACATGCACACATACACAGTATCACAGCTCACATAATGTAAGTGATTCACAATTGCATCAATGTGGGTAAAACATAAACTGTGGTTTATCGATCAAAAATTACGACAATTGAAAGTAGAATGTGAATCTACAGATGTAACATCTTCAATGTCTGTTTGCTTTTCTTATCAGGTATTTGTTAGTTAGATAAGAAAACTGTTAAGTTAACACCAGTTTCATCTTTTAATTTATATTATATAAAGAGCTAAATACACATATGCCTAATGTAGCTAGTAGATACCAGAGAAAAATATATGTGCAGTATTATAAAAGAAATCTAATCTATTTTTATATAAAATATTCACAGTTATGGTTAATGGCTACTAAAAGTAACGATTTACATTTTTCACACACTGCTGGAATGAAGTATGGTTGTTTATGTTTGAATTGCCTGAGGTTGTTGGCCTCTGTGTTATGGTGAAATGGGAACAATTGACTAATATTATTATTTTAACCTGATACATTAGTTTAGGAGATTGGTTGTTGCTATTCCGTGGAATAAGCTACAGATTACGATATTGTATTTACATTATTATGTTTGTCTAGTGTGACTGCAAATGTTTTCCATAAATGCATTAAATTTGTTTAAACTATGCAAAATTATGTTTTTCCATAATGCGGTATCTATACTAGGCTACAGAAACTATTGAGATGATATATATATATATATATATATATATATATATATATATATATATATATATATATTACTAAGTTAGTTCCTGGTAAGCCATACAGTTGTTTCTAGACTAGGACCAGATGAAGATTCACTTATAAAGATATATGTGTTGTACTAATTAATGATGCATTTCATTGAAACAAATAGCAGGGTGTGTCTACAACACAAAATGTTTGTAATTTACTGTTTTACAATTTGAGGTATTTTACCATTCATTAGTGAAAAAAAATATTTCTTTCAGGGTACAATGCTTTAATAACATTTATTTGTAATATTTTTTAATTTGTTTGTGTCAATTAAATGCTAAACAAAATGTGTAAACTTATATCTGGTTAGACCCAGAAATCATTGGATACTCCTAACTATAAAACAGGTATATTGCTTATTTTCATACCAGAACTTCTATGGAGACTGCTATTATGTATTATTGTAATGACAGCCTTCTTAAAAGTTATATTTGGATTTGGTCTGTACTATGTAATTATAATTAGATGTACCTATCATTGCTTGCTACAGCCATGTGTTTCTTTGTGTAACTCCTTATTATAGGTATCTATGCAAACCCTCCAGCAATGTGTTGTTAATAAAATGATCATAAACCATCATAATTTTATAATGATGGTCACTGCATTTTTGGCCATGTGTGAATGCTCAGTATATCAGATATTACATTTAATTCTACATGACCTTTTGCATGTACATGTATTCATCTTAGTGTCACCCATTTAAAACATTAGTGCAACATATATGTAGATTATTTGTACAGCTTGTAATTACAATTAGCGAAAGTGTTGCATGTTTAAACAAACTATAATTATACAAAAACATTCTCCTTAGGTCTTGCTTAGATTCACTATGAGATGGCATAGACTTTACTCCTTAAAGGGGGACTGAAACGGCCGAACAACCACAGCCCGAACATAAGAACATATCATTTACAGTACTTGTCACCATAATTTGACAAGCAGAGCTACATATCCGGAGATGTACGAATAGCCTGGGGGACTATTCCTCTGGATATGGACAAATAGATGGATGAATAGCCTGGGGGACTATACGTCCAGATAGGGTTGAATAGTATATATCGGCCCCCATGCTATTTGTCTGGACACATTTCCCGCGGGAGTTCAATTCAAATTCGTGCAAGTGGATAACTGAGATGGACAAACTGGCAGTTGGACGTGAGTTTGCGGACTTTAAACGTTTATCGGCAGCTGTTGCAACATTTGAAAATGGTCACTTTGTACAGTTTTACAAAAGAGATGGCAGGAAAATCGAGGCAGTTGTCCATAGAAATACACGTAAGACTTACAACACGTTTATTGTGTGTTACCCCGGTATACATTATTGCATTAGAGATAATGGCATTATCAGAGACGACAGTGATGTCAAGAAAAGAACAACACAATGAAACTTACCTGGTAACCCTAGTCTATAGTGACCAGGCAACTATTTGTTTGAATCCTTAATAGCCACCATGGACATTGAGAATAATGACATTTTGTTGCTGTCACTTCTTGGGCTGCAGCAGCAACATAAGTGGAGAATTCCTACCTTAATCCTATTTGAATCATGACAAATGTCTTTAGCCGTAAAGAGTAAAACTGGGAAGGGAAGTCTTATACAGGCATCCTTATACCCTCTACTTTGTGACTCTGAATCAAGAAGCCAGTTATTGATCCTCCGTTCCCCGCCATCCAATTTTTCCGGAAATGGGGGGCCATGGCACCTTGCCCCCCTCCTTTGGCTACATCACTGTGCACTACCCCCCTCGCTCCTGCGAGGCCCCATCTTGCCTTCCGATGTCAATATCCAACGCCAGAGAAATTATGAATGTCTCTGTGAAAAACGTGAACACCTCCCTACAGATCAGCCCTCATAATTGTCGGTTTGACAAACAAACAAAAATGCATAGTTGAAACTCAACTGAGTTTCAGTTGAAGCTCAACTGATTCTGTCGGAATAGTTGAATTTCAACAATTGAAATATGCTTTCAACTCCTGTTCAACTCGCGTTCAACAGTTGAACGCGAAGATGAAGTTGAACGCTAGTTGAGAAAATTAAAAGGTCAGTGTTAGTATGACTGTGTAATGATGGACTCACCATAGATTAATCTCTGCAGCCACAGACTGCAGAGATTAATTTAGCTCATCTGATACTGGTACATGGATTGATGAAAACTGCCGGTCATAATTCTTCCTCATCTTCAACGAAGGCCACCCTGGTTTATAAATAAATTGTAAATAAAAACTGTCTGTTATATCATAAATGCATATAATTTAAAATGCATTATTTTATGAATAGATACTTTTCACAATGACATGACACCTTGAACACAAAACTAACTGTCAGGCTGGTTTACTAGGTAGCCCTTGTCTTTACTGTTACAAACCATCATACATGTATTATGCAGGGGCGTTGATTCGGTTTTAAAAGTGGGGGGACAGTGTGTTGATAATTTTGCTGTCAGTGTCATACACTTGTAACTGCATTTACATAGATATTCATGTCACCTCTTGTCTGTGTAATGAAAATTATGTTGGCAACCGTCACCCAAAGTACTGCCACCTGACGGAGCATTGATGATCGAAACTACGGCTAACGTACCGAGAGGTTACCCAAACTCCGTGAGGTGGCAGCACTTTTCAGCCCCTCAACTTCTTGGCGTACACGGACAACATAAGCAGCCTTTCCATCTAGTATCAGATTGGAATGTTCATATTATCGCCTCGTTGGACACGAATTAATATTTTCTGTTAATGTTATAACATTTCAGTCATGTAATTGTACACAGCATTTATCACTCTACGGCAGTTGAATCACGGTGCAGATAATTACAATTCGTGTGATTTCGTTCATGAGCAGTCGTAACCGGTCATAATAACGTTTGCTGTGGAGGGTGAGCGATAATACGTGTTTCAGCACTCTTCTTCAAACTAACTAGTTTGTATGGACACCATGCAAACACTCACACACACACACACACACACACACACACACACACACATTGTGGTTATGAGGTTTGATTTGGATAGTCAGCCGTTTTTGTAAATTCGATCTTTCTTAGTTTCTATACTATGTCGGATAGTACTAACTGTATAATTATGACTTTTTTATGTACTACTATTTAGTAACTAAGTAGTAGTTTCTACGAATATGTGCACCGGATACACCCTGCACATGTATGCTGGCACTAAGGGACCTGGGTGCTTGTCCTCGGTTGTTCATTTGCGTTCCAAATTAAAACGTGGCTGACATTAATTTGATCACCGTATCATGAGGGATTTATAGACTTCAATGTTGAGAGCCAGGTTTTTATACCAAATATAACATGCTTGCCCTATCTGGATATTGAACCTAGTCTGATGGGGTGTCAGGCGAATGTGCTAACCACAACACTATCACGCACCAGCTGTATTTTTAGATATCACTGATAATATTAATCAGGTCACTTCACCTGCACCTGAATCCATGGAAACTAAGCTCACAGAGTTGTCAGCTGGTGACAATGTCTTGACGACTTCAGTCTTGTATATTAACCGATACATTTTCAATAACAACGCAAGGATGAATGAAGAGAGGACAATGCATTAAAAACTTCTCTAGTCTGTTCCTAGATGCAGTGCTACAGCAACCAATGTTAAATAAAATACACAAACTATGTACATCAGCACAGATCAGAGTTCCTGTTCACCTGCCAACCATCACCTGAATCCACAGCACATTTAGGGTATAGTTTTAACGTTTTGACTGATTAATAAAAAGGTAGTATAACATTTTGACGTATCGATGATCTTTTGGTATTTTTTTTCAAGCTGCCGAGGCAACCTTACTTTTTACGGGTATTTCATAAGTAATAAAAAAGTAAAATGCAAAATTGTGTAATTGTGCCTATATTAGGTATTTTAATAATTAAGTTACCCTTATTTCATAACACTGTTAAGTAGGTCTATATACGTAAATAAACACAACTATCAGGGAATACCAGAGATGGAGTAATCGTACTCGTGTACTTGTACTCGAGTACAAGTACTTTTTTCGTACTCGTACTCGAGTACGAAGGAAAGTAATCGTACTCGTACTCGAGTACATTACCAAAGTAATCGTACTCACGATTACTTCTCACGATTAAATTTTTTTCATTTGAACAGTTGCAAGCAAATATATTAGAGAGATAAAAATGGCAATATTAGAAGTAATCTAATAAATGTAATAATAATCAAGGTATTCAGTTAAATAAATATTCAGTCAGATTTCTCTAATTAATACCTTCTCTTCCCAGAGAAGCAACATCTCACCCTCCTGCTTAGTACAAAGTACAAGTTATATTGTGACAGTCCCTGGGAAGCACTGCAGGAGATAAGCATCCCCTAACATCTTGCTTTGTAATTTTAGAAGCCAGGCCTCAGCCCCACCTGTACTGTTTGCTCTGTCAGTATGGTGTGAATGACTGGTCATATTTCCAACATCCAGAATCCTGACTGGGTCTGGGCGGTTAGCTGCTAAATCCCTGTCTATTATGTTTAATTAAGTGCAAACTGTAATCTTGTCTAAATCCACAACCATTCTGTGTTTGTCCCATCCAGACATGGGGTCAAATACATTGAAATGTATTTAAATACAAATATTCTTGAGGGATTACAAATACTTTTTAAATATAAATGTATTTAAATATGAATACATTGAAAAGTATTTCAAATACTTGTTCATATATTTTTCAAATACTTTTCATTTTGTATTACTATGTAGGTAAAAGAAAAGCAACACATATATTGAGACATCTAGTTTATAGGCATAATTAGTGTTTTGCTCATATGATGACAGGCAGACCAGTGCTAGGGAGGGTTGTTATTGCTAACTGCATCACAGTGACAACTGACTGAAAGAGGTAAAGGCCAACATATATTGTTTGTATGTTACGCCAGGAGGTCCATAATAATATAACGCCTATGTGGCCCTCAGAAGAGACACTGCTAATCATTGCTAGGATCTTGTGAGGAAGGCTCAACTTCAAAGTCAGCCAGGAAACCAGAATAACCTGGTGCCAAATTGAACAAAAGGGGACATTGACCTATGGTCACTGTTAGGTCCATCCTCTGGCTCTGAGCAAACACAACTTGTGGTCACTGCAGGGCCAGGGGGAAGCCTGCTGTTAAGTGTCTTCATCAGTAATTAGCACTGTTGGGTGAAGTTGCAGTGCATTAAGGTAATCAGTTTGGCAGGCATTACATGTGACAGTGAAAAAGAAATGTTGATACTGACAATGTATTTCAAAAAAATATTTGAACAAGTCAAATACTTTAGGAAAGTATTTAAATACAAATACTTTTAATTCCTAAACATCAAATACAAATATTTTAAAAAGGTATTTAAATACTTTCAAATACAAATGTATATGACCCCATATCTGGACCCATCTGATATACTACTCTTTTGAATATGCCCCCCTGGTTTTGAAGTGTTGTTATTGTAATGTATTTGATCATGTGTATTTGACAATTTTAAATGCCTCCTATTTGTATTTGATTCAGAAACCATAAATTTAATTATTAATCCAGCATTAAATGATTCATCCAATACCTGAGAAAGTCGTCTAATTATTAATAATAATAACACCTGGATAGTGGATAGCAGTAATCAGTTAGAACATTAGTGACACAACAACAGAACAAGAATGACACCTAGGGATTCCATGAGTCGCCTTTATGTTAGAAACAGGATATTCATTAAAGTAATCATGCTTATATTCTAAAGTAATCGTACTCGTACTCGAGTATATTGTAAAGTAGTCGTACTCGTACTCGAGTACATTTGTTTTCTGAGTACTCGTACTCGTACTCATGCATGTTCAAAGTAATCGTACTCGTACTCGAGTACATTTGTAATGTACTCACTCCATCTCTGGGGAATACTATGGTAATAATGCACGCAACCTTTGTAACTCTTGAGACGGCGAAGTTCAAACTCCAGTTGTTTAGATGGCGAAGTTCAAACCGAGATTCTGGAAGCCGTCCGACCAGACGTCGCCGGACCAGACGACAGCCGAGGAACGACGCGAGTCGAGCGAGGGCAGCGGCGATGCCGTCGTCTTCAACCGCAACCGTAACCTGTCGATGGAGCAGCAGCGTCAGCGCCTGCAGGTGTTCCGCTACCGGAACCATATTCTCTACCTGCTCGAGAAGTACCAGACACTGGTGCTGGTCGGCGAGACGGGCTGCGGCAAGAGCACGCAGCTGCCGCAGTACCTGCTTGAGGCGGGCTGGGCGTGCGACGGTCGTATGGTGGCCGTCACGCAGCCGAGACGAGTAGCCGTGTTGACGGTGTCAAGGCGGGTCGCCGACGAGAGAGACGTCGCGCTCGGCGACGAGGTCGGCTACGCCATCCGGTTCGACGACTGCTGGGACGCGGCGACGACGAGGATCAAGTTCGTCACCGACGGACTCCTCATCCGTGAGATGATGCACGACCCGCTGCTGACGGCCTACAGCGTCGTCGTGCTGGACGAGGCGCACGAGCGCACGCTCTACACCGACATCGTTATCGGCCTGCTGAAGAAGGTGACGAGGAAGCGGCCGGATCTGCGGGTGATCGTCACGTCGGCGACGCTCGATGCCGAGCTGTTCCGGGACTTCTTCAACAACAACGACGACACGCGCGACGCCAGCAAGGACACGGCTTGCGTGCTGAGTGTCGAGGGCCGCATGTTCGCCGTCGACACCTACTACGCCGTCGACCCGGTGCCCAACTACGTGACGGCAGCAGTCGAGACGGTCGTGGGCCTGCACCGACGCGAGAACGAAGGCGACGTGCTCGTCTTCCTGACGGGGCAGGAGGAGGTTGAACAAGTCGTCTCGCTGCTCATCGACGAGGCACGCCGGCTGCCGCGAGACGCCCTCAAGATGCGGGTGCTGCCGATTTACGGCAGTCTGCCGACGAGCGAACAGCTGAAGGTGTTCGACCGAACCCCACGCGGCGTCAGGAAGATCGTTGTCGCAACCAACATCGCCGAGGCATCCGTAACCATCAGCGGCATCGTCTACGTCGTCGACTGCGGCTTCGTCAAGTTGAGGGCCTACAACCCAAGCTGCGGTCTCGAATCACTCGTCGTGCTGCCGACGTCGCGGGCGTCCGCCGAACAGCGCGCAGGAAGGGCAGGGCGCGTGCGCTCCGGTCAGGTAGAGTATCCGATACGATGAACGAGAGTATAATTGCATGCAAATATTTGTCTTGTTTGCAAATTACAACTTCAAAAAAATTGCTTCGATTCTCTTCACTTTCAATTTATTTCCTTCTTTTAGGGACGATAATATTCACCCGGGAATCTGGTTGGGCTAATTTATGTTACGGAATTTACCCGCTAAGACGACCAGCCAAATGATGGCCACTCACTGTCGTGTTGTTGTCGCCAGGTCTACCGACTGTACCGCGAGGAGGACTTCGAGAAGCTGCCGGCGACGACGGTGCCGGAGATGCAACGGAGTGACATGTCGGGCGTGATCCTGCAGCTGAAGGCGCTCGGCATCGACAACATCCTGCGCTTCCCCTTCCTGTCGCCGCCGCCCGCGCAGAACTTCGTGCGCGGCGTCGAGCTACTGTATGCGCTGGGCGCCATCGACGACGACTGCCGCCTGACGACGCCGCTTGGCGCGCAGATGGCCGAGTTGCCCATGCACCCGTGCTGCGCTAAGATGCTGCTCGCCTCAGCCGAGCTGGGCTGTAGTGATGAGGCGCTCACCATTGCCGCCATGATGCAGATACAAAACGTGTTCGACACGCCTTCGCGACAGAAGTCGGCAGGCGCGCGAGCCAAGCGCCGCTTCTCGGCCGCCGAGGGCGACCACATCAGTCTGCTGAATGTCTACAGGGCGTTCGAGCGTCACGGCCGCAGTCGACGCTGGTGCTGCGACCACCTCGTCAACTACCGCGGCCTATGTCGGGCCGGAGAGATCCGCCAGCAGCTGGTGCGGCTGCTGAAGCGGGCCGGTCTCGGGGTCGAGTCGTGCGACGGCGACGTCGAGATCGTGCAGCGCTGCGTCGTCGCTGGCTACTTTGCCAACGCCGCCCGACTGCACTACTCGGGCGTGTATCGGACGCTGAGGGACGACCACGACCTACACTTACACCCGACGTCAGTGCTGGCGACAGAGACGCCACCGCCCACGTGGGTCGTCTTCTCCGAGGTCGTACAGACGACGAAGGACTATATGAGAGACGTGACTGTCGTCAAGTCGGAGTGGCTCTACTCGATTGCACCACACTACTACCAGTACGGTACTGACCGGGAACTGGACAACAAGAGACCGAGGTTTCGATAGCTCCCTAGCGCTACCAGTACATTCCACGTGTAATCATCTAAAGCTACGATTCCACAAGTACAGACGCTGCATGCAGGACGGCGAATACCAATGGGATTCCTGTGCGGATGCACTTCGAGTCGACACTTGGAACGATTCAATTTCCCAGAGCCGCACTACAAAACACATCTGCCATTTTAAGATCGAAATCCCCTTTATGAATCTCCACTGGGCACTATAATGTTTGTTTGCCGCATCCGTGCGCGTAGAATTGTAGTTTACACAACAGTTCTGGCGTCCACGTTGTTCGTTCGCTGGGTTGCAACGTTACTTTTGCTGATAGGACACTTCGACGGACTTGTGTGAGAAATATATGTTTTAATCTTCTGCTCATCACATTGACTTACAGTCGCCATCACCCATGATGTTTACCAGTCGACCAACTCGAAACCAAATTAATAATCACAACAAAATATAATCCTAACACATGGGCAAATGTAAAATGGCTTCAACTGTCTTTATTTGCTACAACTACACACAATATGCTTAGTTAGTTGAACATGTACAATAAACCATTCCGCTCGATTCCATATAGCAGTACTTTCTAACCATTGGCAACTAAATTCCATAGGTAGATAAGCGTTTGTTTCACCACGAAAAAACAACATAAAACAAACACTACACACTGGAAGTTTCACCTTTGTGTTAACAGATTCGTTTTAAAGTCAACTGCTATGCATGTGTGAAGACAGCCTTGTATCAGCATTTTCTACATCCACAATTTTAGACACTGTCATATGCATTTAATAAAAACAAGATGTTTCAGATATTTATTGTTTGTCTGCTATTCTTAACCACTTCAGTGCACAATGCAAAATATATAATCGTAGAATGACACAAAGCGTTCTGTTTAAAGTAAATGTCCTGTACATTTATTGGAAACAATAAATCACGCCGTAACACAACAATAACCTAAACATCAGTAATAGTTGAAAATATATTATGGGCAATTTTTTGAAAGCTATCGATTACTCAATATGGTAACCTTTCCTTCTGGACAAGTTGCCATGTGTTGGTTTTACCGCACCCATCCAATCGGAAATCCAATACCCCAGAGGGTATGTACAATTCTCCCATTTATAGTAACCAGACCTTTCAACAAAACACTCATATGATCCATATTGATAAATCTCAAATGCCACGGATTTCGTCATATCAATTAAGCCGACAGCATTCTGGGTAACAATTAAAACAGCATAGACCTCCCAGTCGACTGCCGAAACAGGAATCTGCACCCTGTTCAACTAGTCACACTGGTCAATGATCTGTCGATTTCACCCTCCTGTTTGCACTTGACCCACCCCCAGTTAACGACAACAGGAGACCGACATGTGACACACACCACATCATCTCTCCCGCGTACACACTGCCGCGATCAGAACCTTTGGTTGCCCTCGTGTTATTTCACTACGATATGACTCTACCACTTCTTTTTGTGCTCGTCCATGCTGTATCCGCCCGGGCCAATGGCGACAACCAGGAGCAGTCCACCAATCACAGACATCGTTTGAAAAAAGTCATATTTTAAGAAGTCGCGCATCGGCCGATACGTCGGTATGTTCCACCAGGCATTGAAGTAGATGTTGAGAATGGTGAGGTTAGCAACGAGGATGAGTGATGCCAGCTTCGTCTTGTAGCCAACGGCAATGAGCAGGATGAGCGCCGTGCCGACTATGTTCTGTATCATCTGCAGGAAGGAGAAGTCGAAGCGCAGTAGTGTGAGGAACATGAGCACGAGCAGGACGCGACCACTCAGCTGCAGGTATGTCTTCGGGGTGTTTTCTCCAAGCGACGGCAGGCCGGCGAACAGACTGCGACCCTCGGCCTTGATCTCAGCCAGGAGCAGGATCACGCCACCAGTCAATGCCAGATTCCTATAGCAATCACATTTATAACGATTAGCAGGCCTTTATGCAGGATAATTGTTTTTGATGGATAGACACATGCATGTTAACTCACATAACATACAAGCCAGTCAAGATGTGTATAACCTGAAATAAACTACAAACATATGAGACACCCATTTTCAAAGCATAACTATAATTATATATATTTATACCCATCCTAAACAGGTTTTACCCATGAAAATGACAGGTGGATGGGTCTCTACACATAGCTCTGATGGTAAGTGATCATGTACACATTGATAAGTCATTTAAATCAGAGCAGCACCATTGATATGCCACACTGAATTTGAATGGGTAGCGCCACCTGTTGCAGTGAGGTAACATTAACTGTTTTTGATTAACAAAGTCAATGTTGAAAACCATTTTAACTTTCTATCACAGTGATATGTGAAGTTGACGCTATGGCACATTGGAGCTGTAAAAACAGGCTAATAATTTCTCCTCCCCCACTATTTCTATGTAATAGATGGCACTGTCTAAGTGGACATGCTCCTTGATTCAAAAGATGTTTATTATAATAGACTGGCATGTAATATTTTCAATGTTATAGCACACCGAGAACAAAAATATCCATCAGTACATTTACAAATAATACTACGGGTAATGTTATTGTTTAGCAAGAGGTTTTATATAATAGTTCTATTTTATTAATAAGATATTTTTTCATGTAAATTTTATTGTGCCTTTATTAAAAATTTACTTGTTTCTTAAAATGCATGACTATACAGACGGTACAATATTTAACTGCAACTGTTTATATATGTACATAACTTTGAAGATCACAATAACTCACCTCATAAGAAATTTGACATCCCATAGTATGCTGTATGCGATAGTCTGAAAAGTAATCAAAGATTCTGTCAGAATTACAGGGGGTATATTAGAAATTTCAATTAAAATTCATCAATAATTATTAGTCTATCCACAGCATATTTTACATTTTTCACCACCTTACCAGTTACAGCAAATTGGCATTGCTCAAAATACACAAAACTGTTCTTAGCTTACTGTCATCATGTAATGAATGATGAAAAGATAAACTGGCTGTGATACCAAATTATAAATTACTTGAATGAGCGTAACAAATATCTTCACATGTATAATTACGCTTTACAGTATATTCTAAACTTAGGAAGCAGTGAACCACTTCACTCACTGTTTTTTTTGTAACACCTATTTCAATGTATTTGCTGAAACCGCTACCTCCTGCAATCTGTTTTTCACACACAGAAATGTTATGTGGAACACTGAAAACTGAAGATACCCTACTCTGTCAAAACTGATGCAACCATCTGTATAATAAATTACCGCATTTCCTGTACCCCATAGAATATTTCAGCCCTTGTTGCATTCCCCTTTTCCATGTCACCCTCTCGCAAACAGTTATCCTGAGAAACATTGTGTCCTCGCCACAAGACTTGACAGAAACTACTCACCTGCAGTGCAATGATGCCAAAGAGCACAAAGCAGGCAATACTGACATGTTTGCGGATGAGCACCATCACACACGTGCCCAGCTGACCGATAAGATTGACAAGAACAAAAAGGGTCGCTAGGAACCACCCACACCCCCAGGTGGAGTTTATGTACTCGCGCTGCTCAGACCACTGGAACCACATGCGTAAGCCATCCTCAATAAACGTGCTGATGAGACAGAGACGGGCGACGTGTGGCAGAAAGTGTTTGCTCTGCCGCAGCATCTGTAAACAAACACCAAAGATCACAACATGTTTTTCTACTTATGACCAGTACAAAAGTTTTGTATTCTTTATAATAAATAAAGAAAAAAATTAAGAAAAATGTATTGTGTTTTTCTCTAAACCTGTTTTTAGGCCTTGTCATATTGGTAAGGTACATATATGGCTGAACAATAATTGCTGTGTGAACTACAAGCAGTAGTCGTGCTAATTAATTACTCAAAGAAAAAATGACAAATGTGCAACTGTTTACACTATTATAAACTAATCCCACACAGTGAACATCAAGCATAAGTGAATAAGTGATTATATCCATGCACTGTTTTATACACAACCTACTGCGGTACTGTCACATACCAACAGAATAACAAGCTGGCTGCAAGATTGCATGTCAAGTTCAGCAAGTACTAGTAGTCTAGTACTGCCAGGAAGGACTCCAGTGCTTCTGCTGCCAACAGATGTTTCATGGAATTCCATTCTAGGAATACCAACTTCACCATTCTTTGTAACGTTGTAATCCCAAAGCATGGATGTTGTCATTTGTCAATTACATAGAATTACCACTACTGCTAGTGACTGCTATGTGCATCTACAGTGCTACACAACTTCTTATTGTAATTATTAATAAAAAAAAAAGGATAGGATATTGTACTAATTACTCAGTGATATCTTTTAGTTAAACATAATATTCAGTGGTAACTGGAGATGATAGTGATACACGTATATATTGACTTGTATGAGTAAAACCGTATGTGTCATCCGAATTTGATTTATGTATTTGTCCTTCGGCGCAAAATAGATTGCTGAACTTGTATATGGGATTATCTTCCCAATGGTAGTACCGGTGTATGACCAATTCTGTACTGATACTCAAGAGACTGGTAACTGTTACCTGTATGACATATATCATGAAATAATAACCTCGACTTGTAAAAATGTGTGTGAACTAACACTTACTAGTCACAAGTATTGCAGTAGTTACTGTATATTTTATCAGGGTTGGAGAAATCCAGACTGGACTAAGTGTTCATTGCATTTTTTTACATGTATTTCAAAATTAGATTCACACCATGCACTATTTTGGGGTGGGTCACGTTCTGGAATAGATGTTAGTGTGGTTGATTGGTTTTCAAATGTGTATGTGCCCTGGATTCCTTTTGCAAAATTGATGATAAATGATCATTCCTCCGTCGAGTTTGTAGTAAATCAATCACTGCATTGATTATTAAAGTTCATCATCAAATCCCTATCATCATCCGCTTGGATGTTTTTCTCTGAATTAGGATTATAGTAAAGCAAGGTGAAGTGTGTTCGACACTTATTATAATCATAATGTTGCTAGAATGCCAAATGCAGTTCAGTTAGCCAAACTTGTGTAAAGCAGCTTACAAATATTGTTGTGTGTATGAAATATTAAAATTGTAAGCAAACCATCAATATTATACTGTTGATCATACTGACACAAATTGCAACTTATTTAGCAAACATATTGATGATAATGATCTAACTACCCAGGGGTAATCATGGAACAGACAACCTTGCTTTAAATTAAGCCAAGATGACCATAAACCACTAACAGTATCATTAACTATACACCCCCATGCTTGCATGTACATGTAACAGCTGTTGCATACATACAACAAGGCCATGAAAAGCTTTAGGTATAATAGCAAGAGATATTCAACATCATGCTAGTGATCTCCTCATCAATGCTGAGTCGCTGACTCAACGACAGTCACTGGCCACATACAAGTTACAGGAAGTTATCCAAAGAGAAAACAGGAGAGAGTTCTTGTAAATAATGTGAGTTTGTCAACATGTTAGATTAACAAGACATTACAACATGCATGTACAGTTTTGTACACTAATGTATTGTTATGAAAGATTTATAGCATGTTTTATGTAATCTGAAAAGGTTACATCATTGTCATCAATGCTGAAATTCAGTGTGCTATTTGTGGATCTGCAAACTAAAACAGGTTCCCTGACTGTACTAAATGTATCTCTTTGGCCAGTCCTTTAGTAGAACATTTTGCAGGGACTGTTTTATTGTTGTGCCAACATAACTCTAACCCTTGTGCATAATACTGCTATGGCAGCTCCTAATTCTCAATTACTTAACTGTTACATATAGTTTACCATGCAACAGTCAAGTAATAAAAATTGGCTAATTTTTCTTTTTGTGTATTTTTTAGTATTACAATGAATGTATAAGTGTATTTTTATATCACATAGTGTGTGTTTATATATATCAGATATATACAAGAAGCCAGAAGGGCAGTGGTGATTTCCGCGACCAGTTTGGTTGTAAAAATAGTTTTGCAGACTGGCTATTTCCCCGACCAGCCAATTAAGCATAGTCTTTGATCGATCAATTGGGGAAATAAGCTCCCGACTATTGGGGGAAATAGCTTCGGTTTGGTGGCACTGCCATTGGCACTGGTCGATCATTTTCATACCGCATGTGTCTTAGCCTATGACTGCTCCTCCCTGTGACTCTGCATACACGCTGTCACAGACAGGTCTTAGCGATTTATCTGTCAGAGTTAGCATGATGATAGTGTGACATACGCGTCAATTTTACACTTAAAATTTAAAAACTACTGTCTCCATGAGCATGAAGAACTGGGAACAGCTGGTTGGATTACACCCAAATTAACGACAAAATTATATGCAAACAGAGTACGATGCTGTCTATTTCGGGTAAATGTCAAGTATTAACTAAGTTGTATCACACGCACAGCCAGTATCAAACAGTAAGTGATGGCTGAGTGAGACTGGGCGACGTGAGAGAGATGCCATTCGGCGGCGCCGGTATGTGCATGGGCAGCATTTACCAAAGCAGGGTGCGTATAAATTAAAACACAAATAGGAGAGAAGATACCTGATCGGCCACGTCTTCAGCTTTGTCGATCATTTCGTTTCGTTGCGCCATTTGGACTCAATCTGCGAACACGAACGAAAGCGAATTCCCACGTATCAACATGGGTACAAACCGGAAATAGAAAAGACCAAATCTGCCGGTTACACATTCTTTCAAACGTTATCCCTGACATTTAAACAGATAAACGTTAAATAAATTTTTCTGTGCATATGAATTTGTTCGAATTAAGCAGACATTACCAACACCTATATAATAAATTATTGTAATTTCTTTTAATTGTGATACTTAAAGAATATGGTATAAAACACTACATTTATAAAATTATCAGTGGGAGGAACGACGGCAGAATTACTTTTCGCCACGTCTTAGTTGATGCCTCGTTTTCATATGAGCTAAAACACAAATAGAGAAGCGCCATCTTTCGGAACAAATTGAATTAACACCCAACTTAGCAGGGCGGGGGCGGTAGACTCGGACTGCACGAGTAAATACTATTTAATACATACAAGATAATCAGTAAAACAAATTAACCGTCAGAGAAACTTCCACAAAGACGCTGACTATGTCGCTAACATGGGAGCCACCTCTGCAATATTAAACACACGTGAAAATTACAATTTATGCTTACAAATATAGCAACACTAATAGTAGGGTAACCTGGGGCAAAACGGCCCCTGGGGGTAATACGGCCCCCCGTCTTATCTGCCAAACGAGTGAACATAAACTAACGTTGAATAGCGGAACATGCTACTGCTACCTAGCGAATACTCTTACCGACCGCAAGGCCAAACGGTATTAAAATTAAGTTCACAAACCTATTTTAAAGTTTTGCATACCCTGTGATCTAATAATCACTCTTCGGTCAAATCGATACTAACATGTCCACCGTGTGATGATAAGCCAGCGATTGGTACTAATGCACTTACATCTATACAGGTTTTCAATGACTTTAATCAAAATGGGAGCGATATTAAAGGATTATATGTGAAGGTAAAAAGGTCAACACTGGTGTGTATGGGGTAAGACGGCCCTGTCAGAACGGGGCAAGACGGCCCCGCCATGCAGTACGAATATGGTATGTAAACGTAACAAAGATGTGATGTGTTTATAGCATACACAATAATTTATGTAAAAAGTGAAGGAAAGTCGACGAAAGCAGCGATGAAGAGGAATGGCCGTGTTTGGTGTGCGGAGAACCATTCAGTTGCAGTCGGCCACGAGAAGTCTAGGTTCAATGCCAAGAATGCAAGAATTGGGCTCACAGTGAGTGCACACCGCGGCTCCCGTATTTCGTGTGTCCCAACCGCGAGTCAGAGTGTGATTAGACACACGGGCGTCGATCGGTGGGGGACGGGGGGATGCGTCCCCCCACTTTTCAGCGGGGGGGGACAACATAGGAATTGTCCCCCCCACTTTTCAGCTCAGAAAAATTGCGAGGCATATAGTCTGACTCGCCACTCCTCTCTCTTAAAAGCCGCTACACAGGACTAGCTAGACTATAAACTCGCGATATGAAGTTCCGACCATGCACCCATTAGAAAATCGACTAGATAAATTGCTTGGCTGGCCACACCGCGCAACTTGATCTTACTTTAGTAAATAACCATCATACCGGACAGCGCCGTTGCCGGGCTCTATCAGTTTGCAACCTTGTGTTGATATTATTAATTGTATAGGCTCTAGCACGGGCGTCGATCGGTGGGGGACGGGGGGACACGTTCCCCCTACTTTTCAGCGTGGGGGACAGCATAGGAATTGTCCCCCCACTGTTCAGTTCAGAAAAATTGTGGGGCATGTAGCCTGACTCACCACTCCTCTCTCTTAAAAGCCGCTACATAGGACTAATAGCTAGACAATAAACTCGCGACATAAAGTTCCGACCACCCATTAGAAAATCGACTGGCCACAGCGCGCAACTTGATCTTACTTCAGTAAATAATCATCATGCCGGTGTAGCACTTACATTTTCCCGGCGTTATAAACGTTCCGATTGACATTTCTGCGCATGCGCGATAAATGTAAAATCATTAATGTGCAGCGAAAAGACAATGCATTTATAGTATAAATATTACGGGTTATTTGTTATGGATATATTATATAAAGTTATTTGTAGCAAATTAACACGAGGCAAACAAGTTTTGAAGCATGTTTTGATAGCAAACGTGACTATGGAGTATAGTGCGCCATAATCCGTGACGGTGATTTAAACAAACGTAAGATGTTATTGTATTGAACGACATTTTAAGTAACTCTTCACAGTAATCATCAGAAGAGAGTTGATGAACAGCCCGTGGCATTCATACCAAAAATGCTTTGTCGTTTCGCTGCACATTGGTGATTTTATACTTATCGCGCATGCGCAGAAACGTCAATCGGAAAGTTTATAACGACTGGAAAAATGTACGCGTGACACTTGGCTGAGCCGCTGCCGTGCTCTATCAGTTTGCATCCTTGTGTTGATATTATTAGTATGTTCTAGCCATTATAAATTATGAAATTTTTGTTTCATATTCACCCCTTGCCTGCTTGATGCTTATCGCCTACGACCAAAGCGGTGGATTCCTGCACTTTGTGTAACTTATTCCCATTTGAGTGAAGAAAAATTTCTTTGCCAAAATGTAGGATTGGAAAGTTCTACATAGCATGGGCGTCGATCGGTGGGGGACAAGGTAACCACACCCCTCCACTTTTCAGCCTGAGGGGACAGCATAGGAAATGTCCCCCCACTTTTTCAGTTCATAAAAACAAATTTACAGGCATATAGCGAGGCTGATCACTCCCCTCTCTTAAAAACCCTACATCGGTCTAGTAGTAAAATTAATATACGAGTTCAGATATAAACTTCCGACTACCCAGTGGAAAATTATTAGAATGATAAATTACTTGGTTGGCCGCAACTAGATCTTAGTTCAGTAAATATTCATCATGCCGGGCTCTGTCAATTTGCACCTTTGTGTTGATATATTAATAGGCACTAGCCACATTATAGATTATAAATTTGTGTTTGTCCTGTCACCCCTTGGATTGCAGCCTGTTCGCCCTGGTGGATATTAAGATTATATATTATATACATACATAAAAATACCTACATATATGTATATATAAATTGGTCCCCCGTCCCCCCACTTTTAAAACCGGATCGACGCCCCTGATTAGACAATAGAGTATCTGCAAGCCATTCGTTGATACAATATGGTAATTATTTTAAGGCTTGTGACGATGCAAATTCCAAAGCTGATGAGTGTTTTCAGTGACGAGTGTAATGATAAAGCAGAATATTGCTTCTAATGACAACTCTAATTTTATTGACATATTATAATTAATGATGAGAGGTTTCGATTGAAGATTAGCTATCGTATCTGCCGCGAATTATCTGCAATTTCTGCATGCCATTACTTTAGTATAATATGTTCAACACTGTAGTGATTTTAAGGCCTGTGATGTTGCAGATGCCAAAGGTGATCGTAATGTAGAATAATACCGACAGGAGCTGATAGGTAGGAAACCGGGATGTCCCGGGTGTAAGATCAATAGAGCGGGAGAACTGTAGAAGTGCAACAAATATTATCAGTATTATGTGACCGTGTCGTATTGTCGAAGAAGCAATAGAACATGGACACAAGAATGATGAGTCTAATGTATGCGGAGTGGTGATTATTTCTGTTCACGATGAGTGATAATAATAGTAGTACTTAATGACGGTTTAAATAAATAATGGATAAAACACATTGTTTTAATTTCAGTGAAACCTAATATTAGAGTAAATAGGCGAGGGGCCGTTTTACCCCAGGCGAGGGGCCGTTTTACCCCAAGCATGGGGCAAAACGGTTTTATTGGAGCACATTTTAAACTTGTTATAACTTACGTTTTGGTTATTCAATCGTTCAGAAACATGTGTCATACACAAAGTATACACTATTACACTATTACTGCACAATTATGCATCGACAAGTTATGGATACAACAATACACAACGTTTACCTTAGGGGGGCCGGGCTGCCCCAGGTTACCCTATTACTGAGTAATAGTATACGTATATTAGTATATACTGGTCTAGACTAACTAGTATATATAATAGTATACGTATATTAGTATATACTAGTCTAGACTAACTAGTATATACAGTCTATACTATATAGTAATAAAACATGTTTGTAAACATGTACCGCGATGTAACACAATTTGTAGACATGTAGGCATGCGCAATATATGAAGCACATGCACCTATATTCATATAGCTATATGTATTTAAGCACATGTATGTACAATTGATATATAATTATACTTTGTGCCGATCTTTGGGGAGCGCGGTACCTACTGCTTAAACAAACCGTCCACATGGGGTGTATGGTAACGGCAAAGCCAGAGCTATTAGATAGGAGCTGGCCGGGGCATTCCATCCGATATATGGGACCAAATGTGCATGCACATATCTCGCTCGAGGTCATATATCTGGGATGTCTCGTCGTTTAGTAGGGTATCAATTTTTTAAAGTTTTTGGTATTATCTCTGGTAGGAGTATCAACAATGCATATAGAAACTAGTGTGAATCACCAGCCAGGGGTCGTTGAGCACTGCTAGACCTCTACTGGCTGCATATGTGCCCCTGGCTGATCGTCTCTGCAAACCATAGGAATGATCAGCGTCAAACCCTAAAATTAAAGCAGTTTATTTTGCCCATCGCTACTGCGTCAGCCATGGAACAGCGCAAATACCCACGTCAATTTGAAGACGGCTACATGACTGTTGGGATCGAATCCCAATATAATGACCCATTCACGTCCTATAGACATATTGTATGTAACATATGGGCTGCGTGACTGAAATCACACAAAATATTATAATCACATGATTCTGCCATGGACGGTCCCAATTAAGCCCGGCTGAGAAAAGAGGAGGGTTGGGCAAAGGGCTAACAACCCTTTCCCGTAAAAAATAGATTGTTACGAAAACATCGACCAAAGGAACTCTACTGAACTTGGGAGAGGGAGGGCCTCCTGGGGATAGTATGACCCCATGCAGTGAAATCCGTAAGGAAGCTACATCGCCGCTACCCTTCTTGTCTTCCAAGAAAAGAAAAAAATCGGAACATGGAACGTGAGAACCATGTTCGAAGCAAACAAAGCAGCCCAAATAGCAAGGGAACGACGGGCCTACAACATCACAGTATGTGAAACGAGGTGGACATTGTAGTGTATTGGTTCCCCCTACTGGACTACGTGTGAGATAGACCCTACACTTGGACACGTGATACGCTAGGTATCGGGAATGCGCATGCGCACCATGTATGATGCAGCGAGTGGCTGGGAATAAAATATGCAGCGCACTTAAACTTGTGTTTGATTAGATTCGTTTCACATTCCAAAAACCGAGCCGTTACAGAATGTGACATTGGCGACGAGGTTTCTGAGGAACACTTTGTCTTACGTTTCAATACGATATGGCTGACAAAAACTACGTGGGAATATTCAACTGCAGAGACGACCCGGCTACGGTAGGCACGCGGTGGGCGCGATGGTTGACCGCGTTTGAATTGTATGCAGATGGCAAAGGTTTAATCATAACGGATAACAGCGCCACGAACAAGCAACAGAGACGTGCCCAGTTTCTGCACTTTGCCGGTCCTGACGTCCAGGACATCTTTCGGACTCTTGACGACACTGGAACGGTACGTGATTACGGCAAAGCAGTAACTGCGCTAAATGTGTATTTTGTCCCTAAGGTCAACCCGGCGTACGCGCGGCATGCCGTTAGGCAGATGACCCAGGGTCAGGGGGAGACCGTCCTACAATTTGTCACCCGCCTGCGGGCTGCTGCCAAAGACTGCGGCTACGGCGAGGACACGGAGAACCAGATACGGGATGAAGTCCTGTGTAAGTGCCGCTCCGATTATTTACGCCGCAAGTTGCTAGAGGCCGGACAGGAATTAACACTGGCGCGTACACTCGACTTGGCAAGCCTACGATTTTGCGTTTGGCATCACTGATGGCAACGCGTCAAGCACTATCAACGTGAGTGTGGAGGGTGTGAAGTTGGATGTTCTGGTCGATTCCGGCGCTACGCACAACATCATCGACGAAGACATATGGACGTTTCTGAAGTCACAGGCTATTACATGTACGTCGAGTGCCAAGCCGGCAGGAAAACAACTCTACACATACGCCTCTACCCACCCTCTCCAAGTAAAAGGAAGGCTTACTTGTGACGTGCGAGCAGGACGCGGAAATGCGCGAGCAGAATTCATTGTTATCAAGGGGAAAGGAATACTTCTGCTCAGCAAGCAGACAGCTACGAAGCTGGGAATGCTAAAGATTGGAGTTGACATTGCCGCAGTCGCTGAAACTTCACAACTGCTGAAAGAGCAATACCCTGAAGTGTTCAGTGGCGTCGGCAAGTTAAACACTAAACAGATCTCACTGCACATCGATCCTGAAGTGAAGCCGGTTGCTCAGCCGTTGAGACGTACACCTTTCAATCTGAGACAGAAGGTGGAGAAGAAGATAAAGGAGCTGTTGGATATGGACATTATCGAACCTGTCAATGGACCAACACCATGGGTGAATGCAGCTGTGATTGTTCCGAAGGCGAACGGAGATGACATCAGACTTTGTATTGACATGAGGCGTGCGAACGAAGCCCCATAATACGTGGTCGACATCCAATCCCTACTGTAGATGAGGTGCTACAAAGTATGAATGGTTCGACCGTGTTCAGTAAATTGGATCTGCGATGGGGATATCACCAACTTGAATTAACACCGGCATCACGCGAAATCACAACGTTTGCTACACATGCTGGCTTGTATCGCTACAAACGTCTCCTGTTTGGAGTGAACTCGGCGAGCGAGCAGTATCAGTACGAGATCTCAACAGCGCTGGCTGGCATTGCTGGAGTCGATAACATATCTGACGACATCATTGTGCATGGACCCGACCAAGAGACGCACAATCAGCGCTTACACAAGGTCCTGAAGTGGCTGAAAGAATGTCACCTGACACTGAACGCCGAGAAATGCCAGTTCAACATGAATAAGTTGGTGTTCATGGGGATCCTTCTGACGGATAAGGGAATTGGTCCGACGGAAGAGAGAGCGAAGGCGCTTGCTCAAGCGAGAGAGCCGGAAAGCGTGGTGGAGGTGCGTAGCTTCCTTGGGTTGGCAAATTATAGCAGCCGATTCATTCCACAGTTCGCCACACTGTCAGAACCACTGCGACGACTGACAAAGAAAGACGTCCCATTTGTCTTCGGTACAGAACAAAAGAGATCTTTCAGAGCATTGAAAAAGAGTCTATCTGACACTGGGACACTTGCATACTTCGACAAGAATGCACCGACCAAGGTGATCGCCGATGCGAGTCCTGTGGGTCTGGGTGCGGTCTTAGTACAAGAACAACGAGGCGAGCAAGTAGCAGTGTGCTACGCCAGCCGTTGTTTGACAGACTGTGAGCGCAGATACTCCCAGACCGAAAAAGAAGCTCTGGCCCTAGTTTGGGCCTGTGAGAAATTCCATGCTTATGTCTATGGCATGAAGTTCGATCTGGTGACTGACCACAAACCACTGGAGGCGATATACGGCACCCGTTCGAAGCCACGTGCTCGAATCGAGCGTTGGGTGTTACGCATGCAACCCTACGACTTTCATGTGGTGCATATTCCCGGCACACAGGACGTCGCGAAAACAACACGCGATAGCAGTACGAGCCGTGAAGTAGAAGTCGTTGAGATGCCCGCGAATGTCGACCCACCTAATGCAGCCACACCAACTCGACTGTCACCGCGAGTCGAACCACGTGAGACGTGTCCTCGACGGGCGTCGCGGATGCCGAAGAAGTACGAAGACTTCGTGACGTAATTATGTTGTAGTTGCGGTACACGAGACAGTTGTGCAAAGGGGCAGAATAATCCCCAGAATACAGGTTACAAGGTTTGAGCAGTCTACCTCAACCTTGTTTAATAGTAAAGTAGTTCACATAGTTGATTGATAATATATTAGTTTAATTGGTGGTGATCATTTGTATCTGGACATGTGGACATTAGCGTATTAAGAGAAGTAATTCGAAAAGGGAGGGATGTAGTGTATTGGTTCCCCCTACTGGACTACGTGTGAGATAGACCCTACACTTGGACACGTGATACGCTAGGTATCGGGAATGCGCATGCGCACCATGTATGATGCAGCGAGTGGCTGGGAAAAAAATATGCAGCGCACTTAAACTTGTGTTTGATTAGATTCGTTTCACATTCCAAAAACCGAGCCGTTACAGAATGTGACAGACACAGTCGGGGCAAGTCAGACTGAATACGGGAGAAATGATACTGTACTCGGGGCATGAAGAGGAAGACGCACATCATACAGAAGGCGTGGCATTCATGCTGTCACACGAGGCACAGAATGCTCTCATTAACTGGGAAACAGCGGGACCAAGGATCATCTATGCCTCGTTCAAAACAATGAAAAAAAACATCAAGCTCAACATCATTCAGTGCTACGCACCCACAAACGAAAAGGATGAGGAAACAAAAGAGGACTTTACAACAAACTGCAAACATTGTGTGACAAACTCAAGGAGAAGGACATGACAATACTCATGGGAGACTTGAACGCCAAAATCGGATCAGACAACAGCGGGTACGAAGAAGTCATGGGCAGACAGGGACTTGGCAAAATGAATGAAAATGGTGAGATGCTGGCTGACTTTTGTGCATTTAACAACATGATCATCGGAGGCAGCATGTTCCCGCATCGCAGGATTCACAAGGCAACCTGGGTATCACCAGACCACAGAACAGAAAATCAAATTGACCATATCTGCATAGGACGGAAGTTCAGAAGATCAATGCAGGATGTGAAAATACAAAGAGGGGCAGATGCAGCCTCAGACCACCATCTAGTGCTGGCCAGAATGAAGATGAAGCTAAAGAAGAGAGAAGTCAAGAGGAGCACCAGAACACAGTACAATGTGGACTTCCTAAAGGACAGGCTGACAACAGAGACCTTCCGTCTTACAGTCAGAAACAAATATGAAGCCCTACAAGATCTTCTTGACGAAGGAAACATGGACATAGACACACAATGGCAACAGATCAAGGAGATGTGGACCAGCACATGCAGCGAAGTTCTGGGAAAGAAGAAATACCAACAAAAAGACTGGATTTCTGCAGACACTCTCAACAAAGTGCAAGTGAGGAAGGAAAAGAAAGGTGCAATTAACAACAGCCGAACGAGAGCAGCAAAAGCAACAGCCCAGGAAGAGTACACAGAGGCAAACAGAGCAGTCAAGAACAGCGTAAAAACAGACAAGGCAAACTTCATTGAAGACCTAGCCAAGGAAGCAGAGGATGCATCAGCCCAAGGAAACATGAAACAACTGTATGAAATAACAAGAACATTAGCAGGAAAGTACAAGCGTACAGACAGACCTATCAAAGATAAGAAAGGCAATGTACTTACCAGTGATGAAGACCAGTTGAACAGATGGAGGAAACATTTTGAAGAACTGCTAAACCGGCCACCACCCCAGAACCCTCCAGACATCACACCAGCTGAAGAAGTACTCCAGATAAACTGCGAAAGACCGAGTAAGGCAGAGATTGAGAAAGCCATCCGTCACATGAAGAGAGGGAAAACTTCAGGCCCAGACAAAATTCCTGCCGAGGCAATCAAGGCTGACATAGAGACCTCCACAGAGATACTGCATGATCTATTCGGGAAGATATGGGAGCAAGAAGAAATACCAACTGAATGGAAAGAAGGGTACCTCGTGAAGCTCCCAAAGAAAGGAGATATGCAAGATTGTATGAACTACAGAGGGATAATGCTCCTATCAGTACCAGGAACGGTCTTCAACAGAGTCATCTTGGACACACTGAAGACAGGGGTGGATGCCAAGCTCAGAGACCACCAAGCTGGCTTCCGCAAAGACAGATCATGCACCGACCAAATAGCAACCCTGCGAATCATTGTTGAACAATCCATGGAATGGGACTCATCCCTGTACATAAATTTTTGTAGACTACGAGAAGGCATTTGATAGCCTCGACAGAGATACGCTGTGGAAGCTTCTACAGCACTACGGGATATCGGATAAACTTTTATCGCTGATAAGAAATAGTTACGAAGATATTGCATGCAGGGTCGTTCATGCAGGACAACTTACAGACTCCTTCATGGTGAAGACAGGAGTGAGGCAAGGATGTCTTCTGTCACCATTCTTATTCCTGCTCGCCATAGACTGGATCATGAAAAAGACTACAACAAATAGAAGAAATGGGATCCAGTGGACACCTTGGAGCCAGTTGGAGGACCTGGACTTTGTGGATGACCTCGCTCTCCTCTCACACAGCCATCAACAAATGCAGGAAAAAACAGAGCTGCTAAACACAGTGTCAACACAGCTAGGACTCAACATCAACAGAAGCAAGACAAGGATTATGAAAGCCAACACAAAGAACAACAACCCCATTACAATGAACGGAGAGCCACTGGAAGAGGCAGACTCACTCACATACCTGGGCATTACAATCAACAAAAATGGAGGCACAGAGGAAGACGTCAAAGCAAGGATACAGAAAGCAAGAGTTTCATTCATCATGTTGAGAAAAATTTGGAGCGCAAAACAAATCAAAACTAACACCAAACTGAGAATATTCAATTCAAATGTCGAGGCAGTTTTACTCTATGGATCGGAGACATGGCGAAGTACACAGAAGACACTAAAAAGAATACAGACCTTCATCAACAAATGCCTGCGTAGAATCCTACACCTGAAGTGGACAGACAAGATATCCAACACTACACTCTGGAAAATGACCAAGCAACTACCCATAGAAAATGAAATAAAGAAGAGAAAATGGAGGTGGATAGGACATACACTCAGGAAACCACAAAACACCCTCACCCGTCAAGCCATCACATGAAACCCCATAGGGAAGAGGCGAGGAGGTAGGCCACGAAACACCTGGCAAAGAGACACGGAAAAAGAAACGAAGGAGATGGGATACACCAGGAGAGAAATGGAGAGGATGGCCACGGACAGAAAACAGTGGTGTTCCTTGGTCGATGGCCTATGCTCCCAGCGAGCAAACAGGCATAAGTAAAGTAAGTATGACCGGAGACAGACTACACTCCTCGTGAGCGATTTTATCGGCTGACTTTAAAAGAGAAGTTTTTGAAATGGATGTGCCAGGGATAGATTGAGAAGAGCTGGCCGGTACAGACGTATTCATCTGTTTTTGAGTAACAAGGGGTCCATTTGAAGGTTTCAAAAGATGGAAGTGGGGTTTAATGATGGCAGCCAATTGTAAATGTTGTTGTGTTACTTGCATTAAAATTAGGATATCGTGTGCACGCACATTCATTAACATACACACAATACCACACATATGTGCACACACATAGGCGCACATACACATGCACTCACACATGCAAACACACACTGTAGCTCGATCATAGTGAAGATTCATATTTATTGCACTGAATTAAAACATTATCATTTATATTAGTAGTTCCACTTCTACTGACTATGCAGGACACTCACTGCTCCTAGGGCTTTTGCATACCTCAATCAAATCCTTCTTTTGCATTAGCTACCTAGCTGAAACAGGGTGCTTTGCAAATAATAAAAACTAACAATTATTATTAAAAGTTATTAATGATTTCAAACCAATGTTAATATAATGGATTAATATTATGCAGTGAAATTTAGTGACATAAATATAGCTTTAGTGTTTTCCTTTATGCAACGTTTTGCATGAGTATTGCAAAATACCAGTCAGGTAAACAAATTATCACACTTGTCCCCATCACCCTGTCCCCATCACCACTTGTTTCTAACATCGTATACCCTTCCCATAAATAATTCTATTGTGCAACACCACCCAGTAAACTCATGGCTCCTGGCACTTTTGCATACCTTCCTCAATCAAATCCTTCTTTTGCATTAGGTAGCCAATTGAAACAGAATGATTTGCGTATAATAAAAACTAACAATTATTATTAAAAGTTATTAAAGATTTCAAAGCAATGTTAGTATAATGGAATAAAGATTATGCAGTGGGATAGAGTGAAATGTAGCTTTTGTATTTCTCTTAATACAATAGTTTATATGTGTATTGCAACATACCAGTGTGGTAGTAAACAAATTGACATATTTGTTCCCACCACTGCTTGTTTCTAACATATACCCTTCCCATCATGTTTCCAACAAATTATTCATGATATCATAATATATATATATATGTTATTAATTGGTATAACTGGTATAATTGGTATAACTGATTCAGTCCTTCCTATGTTTAAATACACAACAATATAGCTGGTACACATTTTAAACTTCATTTGTTCAAAATATCATTACCCACTGTATTGTAGTATATAAAACTACCAGTCAATTGTATATTCCAATATCTTTGCCGGGCTAGAGTTTTAATGAACCTCAATCTTTTAAATTTAATTTGTCTTATTAATGATATAAAATAGCAGTTTATGAAAAACAGGTTGGAGCAGTCTACATTTATATGTTGTCTTAATATGATTTTATTGCATACGTGGGGGGGTAGTCAATTATTATGATTCTGAGATTGTGGTTGGTTGAACAGGTCAGCCAGTGGTGCAAATGCATTTGTTTGAGCCATCCTAAGAATTTTGGAGGTTATATATATATATATCTACAACTGTGACCAATGAAACAGTGGAGAGACGAACTAGACAACTACTGGAAGGGTACCATCTGGCAGAGGATAGCGCAAGATAGGCAGATGTGGAAGCAGCATGCTGACGCCTTCGCCCAACCACGAGACACTGTGTCTGCACAATGATGATGATGAACAACTGTGTTATTATAAAAAAAACAGTCGCATGGAATGTTGAATATGAAGACTACTGGGAGTCGGACTACATCAGAGAACAGTCATTTAAACATCATCAGCCATTTAAAAATGTAAAAGGTAAGCTCTCAAACAGAAGCTATTGTATAGTGCAGTATCCGTTCATTAAGACTGTTCAAGGCGCTTTATATTTCTTACTCACTGACAGATTTGTACCTTCTTAAATTATCTGGGAAGCATTCAACCACGCTGCAATTAATGTTCAACAACCCTCTATCATCTGTGCCCCAAGTCTAGTCTTGCCATGGCGACCAGACACCCCCATGTTTGCTTGGGTCACAGTTAGGGTCCATTGGAGGGTAGCGCACAGGCACCGCAGTCAAGTTGTAGAATACGAGTCGCTCCAGCAGAGATTTCACAATGTCAGGACGTTTGTCGGAAAGGTCATGGCGCTCCCAGGGGTCAGTGGCGACATCAAACAGCCAGATGTTCTTCTTTGGCACAAAACGCAATGTGTCATCTGTGTCAGCGCTGACATGAGGGGGTGGCACCCATCGACTGTTCCCTGTCAAGTACACAACTTTCATATCTCAACGATCAGTAGAGCAACATCATTACTGATTATTTGTTTGTAAGTATAACATGCTGAATGGTCACATCAACAGTCACCAGAACAACATCTCAAGATTTCAGTGTTAATGTATACTTTATTCCTACAAAAACACAATGCGATGTGCACCTTATAAAACTGCATCGACACTAAAGAAATAACACCAGTGTGCGACGCACCTTCACTGTAGACCCAGACACACACACACACACACACACACACACACACACACACACACACACACACACACACACACACACACACACACACACACACACACACACACACACACACACACACACACATAAACACACACACACACACACACACACACACACACACACACACACACACACACACACACACACACACACACACACACACACACACACACACACACACACACACACACACACACACACACACACACACACACACACACACACACACACACACACATTATATCATATAGTATATATGCTAGTTTGGATAATTTATATCATTATGCACTGGTAGTTTGGTTATCACTATCATCTATGAATATATACAAATGTTTTTTTACACAATTCCTTCCTTTAGGCGTGGCAATTTTTCTGAGAATTTATAGAGCTTTCCTCTGTGCTCTGCACAATGTAGTTCTACATTATTCATGACTATCAGGGGTAGTTGAAATAGGGTTGCTGGACAGTTTCATGATGATCGCGAAAATATATTAAAATTTATAATTTCTACAATTTTGTAAATACTGTCGCACAAATACTTGCTTCACAATAATAACAACAATGTCACACTGCCACTCTATATCTGTTGCAATCAGATTTTGAGACACTACATCCATCACAAATATAGAAGCACAACATAAATTATACCATAAGTAGGCTGCTTGATCAATAAGAAGACAAAGGATATAAACAAGAAAATGCTATATTTGACAGACCTGGGTCTCCAGTGATCAGTTTCCAGTTGTTCACGCGAACAGCCGCTCTCACTCGAGAATCAAACGTGTTGTTGAAGAGTCGCTCCCCTGCTTGTTGGTACATCGGGTCAATGTTATGGAGCAGTTCCTTCCTTGGGCTGGGTCCACCTTCACTGCAGACCCAGAAAGAAATAACATCAGTGTGCGACACACCTTCACTGCAGACCCAGAAAGAAATAACACCAGTGTGCGATGCACCTTCACTGTAGACCCAGAGAGAAATAACATCAGTGCGTGACCCACCGTCACTGTAGACCCAGAAAGAAATAACACCAGTGTGTGACGCACCTTCACTGTAGACCCAGAAAGAAATAACACCAGTGTGCGACGCACCTTCACTGTAGAACCAGAAAGAAATAACACCAGTGTGCGACGCACCTTCACTGTAGACCCAGAAAGAAATAACACCAGTGTGCGATGCACCTTCACTGTAGACCCAGAAAGAAATAACAGCAGTGTGCGACGCACCTTCACTGTAGAACCAGAAAGAAATAACACCAGTGTGCGACGCACCTTCACTGTAGAACCAGAGAGAAATAACACCAGTGTGCGAAGCACCTTCACTGTAGACCCAGAAAGAAATAACACCAGTGTGCGACGCACCTTCACTGTAGAACCAGAGAGAAATAACACCAGTGTGCGAAGCACCTTCACTGTAGAACCAGAAAGAAATAACACCAGTGTGCGACGCACCTTCACTGTAGAACCAGAGAGAAATAACACCAGTGTGCGAAGCACCTTCACTGTAGACCCAGAAAGAAATAACACCAGTGTGCGACACACCTTCACTGTGAAGAAAGAAATAACACCAGTGTGCAAAGCACCTTCACTGTAGACCCAGAAAGAAATAACACCAGTGTGCAAAGCACCTTCACTGTAGACCCAGAAAGAAATAACACCAGTGTGCGACGCACCTTCACTGTAGAACCAGAAAGAAATAACACCAGTGTGCGACGCACCTTCACTGTAGACCCAGAAAGAAATAACACCAGTGTGTGACGCACCTTCACTGTAGACCCAGAAAGAAATAACAGCAGTGTGCGACGCACCTTCACTGTAGAACCAGAAAGAAATAACACCAGTGTGCGACGCACCTTCACTGTAGACCCAGAAAGAAATAACACCAGTGTGCGATGCACCTTCGCTGTAGACCCAGAAAGAAATAACACCAGTGTGTGACGTACCTTCGCTGTAGACCCAGAAAGAAATAACACCAGTGTGCGACACACCTTCCCTGTAGACCCAGAAAGAAATAACACCAGTGTGCGATGCACCTTCACTGTAGACCCAGAAAGAAATAACACCAGTGTGCGATGCACCTTCACTGTAGACCCAGAAAGAAATAACACCAGTGTGCGATGCACCTTCACTGTAGACCCAGAAAGAAATAACACCAGTGTGCGATGCACCTTCACTGTAGACCCAGAAAGAAATAACACCAGTGTGCGACGCACCTTCACTGTAGACCCAGAAAGAAATAACACCAGTGTGCGATGCACCTTCACTGTAGACCCAGAAAGAAATAACACCAGTGTGCGATGCACCTTCACTGTAGACCCAGAAAGAAATAACACCAGTGTGCGATGCTAGTTTGGATAATTTATATCATATGCACTGGTAGTTTGGTTATCACTATATAACACGGTGAAGTGTATTGACGTTATTGTGAATATCACATCTGTGCATGAAATGGACAATGTCTTCACAATCACATCAAGTCAGCTATTGGCTGTGTTTTTGGTAGTGATTTTGAATCACCCACAATACCAAATGGGCACCGTTTTAATGAATAAAATGCTAGTAGTCTTCTGGGAATTTAGCTGAATTATTTAGCTCAATATAGCCAAGGAAATTAGTGGTTTTTTTCTCTACAGTAAGTTAATTGTCTCGTGGCTGTTTATGACCATAATTATGAATATGAATGAAGGTAGGATCCCATGGGCATATAGATAGAATCAGGTTGATTTGGAGATTTAATGTGGAGCATCCCATATGGGATCTTGAAACAATTTCAGAAAAAAAATCTGATCAACTACATTAAATAATACATTAACACATCACATTTCTGGATAAATAAAAAAAGTAACTTCGCGGGTAACATGGACATGCATTAACATAGACTCCAAAGGAAAAATGTAACCGTATTGGTAGGCATGGATTTTCTGGTACTGGTAGAAACAAACAAAATACAATAATTATATTTTATGGGTTTTCAGACATCTTCCATTAATGACCATCAGTCAAGCAGTTGACCACCACTGCCATGTCGGTTTGAGAAATGAAACCACAGCACAGTGATTCCTTGCCAGCTTGTTTCCATTTCCTTGTTTGAGGTCTTTTACATCTCTTGGCACTGCCACAGACACCACACAGAAGGGATCAACTGCTTAGAATGTCTCTTCCAAAAGACATAGGCAATGTAGGCTGAACAAAATTGCCCCAGTTCCAAAACAGTACCGGCAGCACTGGGATTCAAATCTCGGTTCCTCCAATTGAATACTACGGTTTGGCTCCACTTTTGACTTATAAGACAAATCATTGGCTTCCCCCCTCCAGCCTGTGACCCAACTCACCTGATCGCCCTCCAGATGTCATGTCCATCCAGCTTCAGTCCAGTGGTGTTACCCCCGGCCAGGTGGACAAGGGTGGGGAACCAATCAGAGACGTGCATTAACCCCCTCCTCACCTGCCCCTTGTTCTTCAACAGAGGGCTGTTGACAAATCCCACCCCTCTCATCCCGCCCTCCCACAGGGATCCCTTCCACCCCCGCAGGGGCCAGTTGTTGCCCCCGGAGAGAATCTGACCTCCGTTGTCTGCAAAGGTCAACATAAGTACATAACTATAATATTATATATATATATATATATTATATATATATATATATATATATATGTATATGTATATGTATATGTATATGTATATTATATGTATATGTATATGTATATGTATATGTATATATATATATATATATATATATATATATATTATTATGTTTAACATATTTACACTACTGTATTTAACATGTTGCTCATTTAATTTAAAGGTTACCCTGGTAGTTCTACATATTAAATATATAGCACAATATCCACATTATAAACTTGCTCAGAGCGTTTTACACTAAACTTGAATGTTACAGTAATATGATAGCTATTAATAAAATGTATTGTGTACAGTTAACTACTTGTAAATTACTAAACAACACTATGTCAACTATGTCAATTGTCAAACTCATTCATTATTTAAATAACTTCACATACACATAAATATGTTCTTCATACATACTTAACTACTAGCCACACAGACCATGAAATACACACAGAGCTACAAATGTTAGACCAGATAACACAACAGTATCTGTGGAGAAGATGTTAGACCAGATAACACAACAGTATCTGTGGAGAAGATGTTAGACCAGATAACACAACAGTACCTGTGGAGAAGATGTTAGACCAGATAACACAATAGTATCCGTGGAGAAGATGTTAGACCAGATAACACAACAGTATCTGTGGAGAAGATGTTAGACCAGATAACACAATAGTACCTGTGGAGAAGATGTTAGACCAGATAACACAACAGTATCTGTGGAGAAGATGTTAGACCAGATAACACAATAGTACCTGTGGAGAAGATGTTAGACCAGATAACACAACAGTATCTGTGGAGAAGATGTTAGACCAGATAACACAATAGTACCTGTGGAGAAGATGTTAGACCAGATAACACAACAGTATCTGTGGAGAAGATGTTAGACCAGATAACACAATAGTACCTGTGGAGAAGATGTTAGACCAGATAACACAACAGTATCTGTGGAGAAGATGTTAGACCAGATAACACAACAGTATCTGTGGAGAAGATGTTAGACCAGATAACACAACAGTACCTGTGGAGAAGATGTTAGACCAGATAACACAATAGTATCTGTGGAGAAGATGTTAGACCAGATAACACAATAGTACCTGTGGAGAAGATGTTAGACCAGATAACACAATAGTACCTGTGGAGAAGATGTTAGACCAGATAACACAACAGTACCTGTGGAGAAGATGTTAGACCAGATAACACAATAGTATCCGTGGAGAAGATGTTAGACCAGATAACACAACAGTACCTGTGGAGAAGATGTTAGATCAGATAACACAATTGTACCTGTGGAGAAGATGTTAGACCAGATAACACAATAGTACCTGTGGAGAAGATGTTAGACCAGATAACACAATAGTATCTGTGGAGAAGATGTTAGACCAGATAACACAACAGTATCTGTGGAGAAGATGTTAGACCAGATAACACAATAGTATCTGTGGAGAAGATGTTAGACCAGATAACACAATAGTATCTGTGGAGAAGATGTTAGACCAGATAACACAACAGTATCTGTGGAGAAGATGTTAGACCAGATAACACAATAGTACCTGTGGACAAGATGTTAGACCAGATAACACAATAGTATCTGTGGAGAAGATGTTAGACCAGATAACACAACAGTACCTGTGGAGAAGATGTTAGACCAGATAACACAATAGTACCTGTGGAGAAGATGTTAGACCAGATAACACAATAGTATCTGTGGAGAAGATGTTAGACCAGATAACACAATAGTATCCGTGGAGAAGATGTTAGCTGAGATAACACAATAGTACCTGTGGAGAAGATGTTAGACCAGATAACACAATAGTATCTGTGGAGAAGATGTTAGACCAGATAACACAACAGTATCTGTGGAGAAGATGTTAGACCAGATAACACAACAGTATCTGTGGAGAAGATGTTAGACCAGATAACACAACAGTATCTGTGGAGAAGATGTTAGACCAGATAACACAACAGTATCTGTGGAGAAGATGTTAGACCAGATAACACAACAGTATCTGTGGAGAAGATGTTAGACCAGATAACACAACAGTATCTGTGGAGAAGATGTTAGACCAGATAACACAATAGTACCTGTGGAGAAGATGTTAGACCAGATAACACAACAGTATCTGTGGAGAAGATGTTAGACCAGATAACACAACAGTACCTGTGGAGAAGATGTTAGACCAGATAACACAATAGTACCTGTGGAGAAGATGTTAGACCAGATAACACAATAGTACCTGTGGAGAAGATGTTAGACCAGATAACACAATAGTATATGTGGAGAAGATGTTAGACCAGATAACACAATAGTATCCGTGGAGAAGATGTTAGATGAGATAACACAATAGTACCCGTGGAGAAGATGTTAGATGAGATAACACAACAGTACCTGTGGAGAAGATGTTAGACCAGATAACACAATAGTACCTGTGGAGAAGATGTTAGACCAGATAACACAATAGTATATGTGGAGAAGATGTTAGACCAGATAACACAATAGTATCCGTGGAGAAGATGTTAGATGAGATAACACAATAGTACCTGTGGAGAAGATGTTAGACCAGATAACACAATAGTACCTGTGGAGAAGATGTTAGACCAGATAACACAACAGTACCTGTGGAGAAGATGTTAGACCAGATAACACAACAGTACCTGTGGAGAAGATGTTAGACCAGATAACACAATAGTACCTGTGGAGAAGATGTTAGACCAGATAACACAATAGTATCTGTGGAGAAGATGTTAGACCAGATAACACAATAGTATCCGTGGAGAAGATGTTAGATGAGATAACACAATAGTACCTGTGGAGAAGATGTTAGACCAGATAACACAACAGTACCTGTGGAGAAGATGTTAGACCAGATAACACAATAGTACCTGTGGAGAAGATGTTAGACCAGATAACACAATAGTATATGTGGAGAAGATGTTAGACCAGATAACACAATAGTATCCGTGGAGAAGATGTTAGATGAGATAACACAATAGTACCTGTGGAGAAGATGTTAGACCAGATAACACAATAGTACCTGTGGAGAAGATGTTAGACCAGATAACACAACAGTACCTGTGGAGAAGATGTTAGACCAGATAACACAACAGTACCTGTGGAGAAGATGTTAGACCAGATAACACAACAGTACCTGTGGAGAAGATGTTAGACCAGATAACACAATAGTACCTGTGGAGAAGATGTTAGACCAGATAACACAATAGTATATGTGGAGAAGATGTTAGAACAGATAACACAATAGTACTTGTGGAGAAGATGTTAGACCAGATAACACAACAGTACCTGTGGAGAAGATGTTAGACCAGATAACACAATAGTACCTGTGGAGAAGATGTTAGACCAGATAACACAATAGTATCTGTGGAGAAGATGTTAGACCAGATAACACAATAGTACCTGTGGAGAAGATGTTAGATCAGATAACACAACAGTATCTGTGGAGAAGATGTTAGATCAGATAACACAATAGTATCTGTGGAGAAGATGTTAGACCAGATAACACAATAGTATCCGTGGAGAAGATGTTAGATGAGATAACACAATTTTACCTGTGGAGAAGATGTTAGATGAGATAACACAATAGTATCTGTGGAGAAGATGTTAGATGAGATAACACAATTTTACCTGTGGAGAAGATGTTAGCTGAGATAACACAATAGTACCTGTGGAGAAGATGTTAGATGAGATAACACAATAGTATCTGTGGAGAAGATGTTAGACCAGATAACACAATAGTACCTGTGGAGAAGATGTTAGACCAGATAACACAATAGTATCCGTGGAGAAGATGTTAGACCAGATAACACAACAGTATCCGTGGAGAAGATGTTAGACCAGATAACACAACAGTATCTGTGGAGAAGATGTTAGACCAGATAACACAACAGTATCTGTGGAGAAGATGTTAGACCAGATAACACAACAGTACCTGTGGAGAAGATGTTAGACCAGATAACACAATAGTATCCGTGGAGAAGATGTTAGATCAGATAACACAATAGTACCTGTGGAGATGTTAGACCAGATAACACAATAGTACCTGTGGAGAAGATGTTAGACCAGATAACACAATAGTATCTGTGGAGAAGATGTTAGACCAGATAACACAATAGTATCTGTGGAGAAGATGTTAGACCAGATAACACAATAGTATCTGTGGAGAAGATGTTAGACCAGATAACACAATAGTATCCGTGGAGAAGATGTTAGACCAGATAACACAATAGTATCTGTGGAGAAGATGTTAGACCAGATAACACAATAGTATCTGTGGAGAAGATGTTAGAGCAGATAACACAATAGTATCCATGGAGAAGATGTTAGACCAGATAACACAATGGTATCTGTGGAGAAGATGTTAGACCAGATAACACAATAGTACCCGTGGAGAAGATGTTAGACCAGATAACACAATAGTACCTGTGGAGAAGATGTTAGACCAGATAACACAATAGTACCTGTGGAGAAGATGAATACTGTGTTTTTCCACATGTCGAATCTTTCCAGTGTCTTTGTGATATTCTGCACTCCTTCATCCATGCAACTAACCATACCTGGACAAAAAACACATATACACACATACAGTATTTTCAAATAAAACCAAATGAAGTAAAGCCAACTAGATGGCTAATATAGAAAAACATGGGCCAACTTTGATTCAGCAAACCAGGTTACAAGCGTACCCCCAACGTATGGTAATTTTCTCTGCGCATGCAATCCTACCTGAGTAACCCAACTGAACTACCGCGATCGTGATCACGGGCATAAATCCCCTGATGTTAATAAATTTAATTAAATAATCAATTGATCAATGTGTAAATGTGAATTTTTCTTCTCCTTAATCTTAAATCATAATCCATACTTATCGTTACTTTTATATATAATAAATATACATTTAAATGATTGTTTCATATAATGTTTCATTCATAACTTGTGGAGTTGCTAATAACATCAGTTACTCGAGTGAAACCTCTCTTTAAACCACGACTGTCTCGGGTGGCAGCCTTGAAAATTCACATTGGTCTTGCTAATCTAGGTCAAGAATGGTCACGTGAGCAAGTGATCTTGGCTATTCAATTGGTGCTCCCATTACTGATGTTACACTGTACTTGCATAGTTGAATCAAAGTCAGCCACAATGTCAGCTTTTCCATGAAAATGGTGATGTCCATTCAACTTGAATTTTAGTAAGACCTTTCTAGTAAACCACTGACATAACTGTTTAACTGCATTTGCAAATAGATAGGTTGTGTTTACTCTTCTATATACATAGATCAAAATAGTCACCCGTTGTAGTCACCTTTAATGTAGTTATATGACTGTAACATTTCAGGGTGTGATGTGTGTGCAGATTTATAATTAAATTCTGGAAGACATAAGAGCTTGTAATTGCACAAGAATGTTTGGTCGTGATTACTTAAAAAAATTGCTCAAGAATGCAGACATCGTTTCCAACAAACCTGCGTAGATCCTGCGGTCGTGATCCTTGATGTTTTTGTATTGGTCTAGGTAGCGTTGTGGAACTTGCAGTGGAGAATGGACGGCCTGGTACGGCAGGTAGAGAAACAGGGGCTGAAAACAAAGACAGTTTGTTGCTTTGGAGGCAAAGTATCTCAGAGGAATATCACAACATACATACTCATGCTCATTGTGCAGAGCTGCATTAGAAATATACCCACCTTGTCTGGCGATTGTTTTGCATTATCTGTAGTGTACACACCTTGTCTGGAGATTGTTTTGCATGATCTGTAATGTACACACCTTGTCTGGGGATTGTTTTGCATGATCTGTAATGATCTTCTCAGCTCTGCTTGTAAACAGATGTGTCGAGTAGACACCTGTTTTGTTCCAATCTGGTTTTTCTCCATCACGCAGGTCCAAACCACAAACCATTTCATGACCAACATCGGTACATCGTTTGTGACTTAGGTAATCTTCACCGCCTGTGAGATATCCTGCAAGTGTAAATATCTAAATGACTGAGAGACTGTAGGCAGGAAAGGGGGATATTTGCGCAGTTGTATGCTCAAGGCATGGCAGTGCCATTATTAGGGCATTACAATGTTGAACTTGCCTTAGAATAAAACAACACACAATTTGTGTATACATGCACTTAATAATACTACTAATAATAATGGATAGTTTTCTATAGTGCAAATCTTTTGAAAATTAAAATTCAGAGCACTTAAGACACAGATTTGGGACATTTCAAAGGCTGACAGTTAGTGCATTCCAGACGGTGGGCGCCATGAACCTGAACGAGCGCTCTCCAACTGACTTAAGATGATGTTTAAGGATTCTCAGCGGCTTCTCCCTGGCCGACCAGAGAGTTGGTACAATTAATCATAGTTTAGTACTCAGAACATCTTAGGCTTATGAGGAATCACCAGTTATTGGCTGGAAAGTGTGTAACTCATTATGGTCAGTACTGATTCGACTATCTGGATTTATGAAAGTTCAGTTGCTATGTAGGGTACCACGGCACTAGGTTCAATTTTGTGACAAAGACTATTCAATAGAATAAAAAATATTATTTGTAATACTTCTAAAATAATTTTATTTCTTTTCCATGTCGATACTAATTTTATTTCGTTTTAATATGATCTCATTTCAGGAAAATGGTGAGAGTCTTCCAACACATATTTCCCACCAAACTGATGATGTAACCACTACACCACTGACCGTGACATACTTACCAAAGTAACTGTCAAAGCCACGGTGTAGTGGCGTGTATGCTTCCTTGTAGAAGCCCAAGTGCCACTTGCCCACTGCGTGTGTGGCATAGCCAACCTCTCGCAGCTTGTCTGCAATGGTCGGCAGTTCGAGGGGAAGTCCGTTAGGTTGTGCTGCCCAGATGATGCCGTGTTGCAGCCCGGTGTGAATCTGCCAAGAAATGGTGGACGGAAATAAGGTCACAGGAAAAGTCAGTTTCAACAGGGACAATATCACAGAATTAAAGTATTCATCAAAGACAATGTACAGTTAGATGTTTATTTCCATGTAAAACGTTGAACAATTTTTTTTCATTCTAAATGGTCTTCATTAATTATCATTCAGCTGTATGAATGAATATAGACAGATAGCTATTGAAACTGTGGGCGAAGGTGGATATCTGTGTTTAGACAGATGGATATAGACACTGTGGGCAGAGGTGTATATCTGTGTATAGACAGTTGGCTATTATAGACACTGTGGGCAGTGGTGGATATCTGTGGATAGACAGATGGCTACAGACACTGTGGGCAGTGGTGGATATCTCTGTATAGACAGACGGCTACAGACACTGTGGGCAGTGGTGGATATATGTGTATAGACAGACGGCTACAGACACTGTGGGCAGTGGTGGATATATGTGTATAGACAGACGGCTACAGACACTGTGGGCAGTGGTGGATATCTGAGTATAGACAGACGGCTACAGACACTGTGGGCAGTGGTGGATATCTGAGTATAGACAGACGACTACAGACACTGTGTGCAGTGGTGGATATCTGAGTATAGACAGACGGCTGCAGACACTGTGGGCAGTGGTAGATATCTGTGTATAGAGAGACGGCTGTAGACACTGTGTGCAGTGGTGGATATCTGTGTATAGACAGATGGGTGTAGACACTGTGGGCAGTGGTGGATATATGTGTACAGACAGATGGCTGTAGACACTGTGGGCAGTGGTGGATATCTGTGTACAGACAGACGGCTATATACACTGTGGGCAGTGGTGGATATCTGTGTATAGACAGATGGGTGTAGACACTGTGGGCAGTGGTGGATATATGTGTACAGACAGATGGGTGTAGACACTGTGGGCAGTGGTGGATATCTGTGTATAGACAGACGGCTACAGACACTGTGAGCAGTGGTGGATATCTGTGTTTATAGAACGACGGCTACAGACACTGTGGGCAGTGGTGGATATCTGAGTATAGACAGATGGCTATAGACACTGTGTGCAGTGGTGGATATATGTGTATAGACAGACGGCTGTAGACACTGTGTGCAGTGGTGGATATCTATGTAGAGACAGATGACAGTAGACACTGTGGGCAGTGGTGGATATCTGTGTATAGACAGATGGCTGTAGACACTGTGGGCAGTGGTGGATATCTATGTAGAGACAGATGACAGTAGACACTGTGGGCAGTGGTGGATATCTGTGTATAGACAGATGGCTGTAGACACTGTGTGCAGTGGTGGATATCTGTGTATAGACAGATGGCTGTAGACACTGTGTGCAGTGGTGGATATATGTGTATAGACAGATGGCTGTAGACACTGTGGGCAGTGGTGGATATCTGTGTATAGACAGATGGCTGTAGACACTGTGTGCAGTGGTGGATGTAGAGACAGATGACAGTAGACACTGTAGGCAGTGGTGGATATCTGTGTATAGACAGATGGCTGTAGACACTGTGTGCAGTGGTGGATATCTGTGTATAGACAGATGGCTGTAGACACTGTGTGCAGTGGTGGATATCTGTGTATAGACAGATGGCTGTAGACACTGTGTGCAGTGGTGGATATCTGTGTATAGACAGATGGCTGTAGACACTGTGGGCAGTGGTGGATATATGTGTATAGACAGATGGCTGTAGACACTGTGGGCAGTGGTGGATATATGTATATAGACAGATGGCTGTAGACACTGTGTGCAGTGGTGGTTATATGTGTATAGACAGATGGCTGTAGACACTGTGGGCAGTGGTGGATATCTGTGTATAGACAGATGGCTGTAGACACTGTGTGCAGTGGTGGTTACATGTGTATAGACAGATGGCTGTAGACACTGTGGGCAGTGGTGGATATCTGTGTATAGACAGATGGCTGTAGACACTGTGTGCAGTGGTGGTTATATGTGTATAGACAGATGGCTGTAGACACTGTGGGCAGTGGTGGATATATGTGTATAGACAGATGGCTGTAGACACTGTGGGCAGTGGTGGTTATATGTGTATAGACAGATGGCTATAGACACTGTGGGCAGTGGTGGATATATGTGTATAGACAGACGGCTGTAGACACTGTGTGCAGTGGTGGATATCTATGTAGAGACAGATGACAGTAGACACTGTGGGCAGTGGTGGATATCTGTGTATAGACAGATGGCTGTAGACACTGTGTGCAGTGGTGGATATCTGTGTATAGACAGATGACTGTAGACACTGTGGGCAGTGGTGGATATCTGTGTTTAGACAGATGGCTATAGACCCTGTGGGCAGTGGTGTATATCTGTGTATAGACAGATGGCTACAGACACTGTGGGCAGTGGTGGATATCTGTGAATAGACAGATGGCTACAGACACTGTAGGCAGTATGTGGTTGATATTTGTATATAGACAGATGGCTATAGACACAGTGGGCAGTGGTGGATATCTGTGTTTATACAGATGGCTATAGCCACTGTGGGCAGTGGTGGATATCTGTGTTAGACAGATGGCTATAGACACTGTGGGTAGTGGTGGATATCCGTGTTTAGACAGATGAATATAGACACTGTGGGCAGTGGTGGATATGTGTATAGACAGGTGGATATAGACACTGTGGGCAGTGGTGGATATATGTGTACAGACAGATGGCTGTAGACACTGTGGGCAGTGGTGGATATATGTGTACAGACAGATGGCTACAGACACTGTGGGCAGTGGTGGATATCTGTGTATAGACAGATGGCTACAGACACTGTGGGCAGTGGTGGATATATGTGTATAGACAGACGGCTGTAGACAATGTGTGCAGTGGTGGATATCTGTGTATAGACAGACGGCTGTAGACACTGTGTGCAGTGTTGGATATCTGTGTATAGACAGACGGTTGTAGACACTGTGTGCAGTGTTGGATATCTGTGTATAGACAGATGGTTGTAGACACTGTGTGCAGTGTTGGATATCTGTGTATAGACAGATGGCTGTAGACACTGTGAGCAGTGGTGGATATATGTGTACAGACAGATGGCTGTAGACACTGTGGGCAGTGGTGGATATCTGTGTACAGACAGATGGCTGTAGACACTGTGGGCTGTGGTGGATATCTGTGTACAGACATATGTCTGTTGACACTGTGGGCAGTGGTGGATATTTGTGTACAGACAGATGGGTGTAGACACTGTGGGCAGTGGTGGATATCTGTGTTTATACAGATGGCTATAGCCACTGTGGGCAGTGGTGGATATCTGTGTACAGACAGATGGCTGTAGACACTGTGGGCAGTGGTGGATATCTGTGTACAGACAGATGGCTGTAGACACTGTGGGCAGTGGTGGATATCTGTGTACAGACAGATGGCTGTAGACACTGTGGGCAGTGGTGGATAATAAAAAAATATGTGTACAGACAGATGGCTGTTGACACTGTGGGCAGTGGTGGATATCTGTGTACAGACAGATGGGTGTAGACACTGTGGGCAGTGGTGGATATATGTATACAGACAGACGGCTACAGACACTGTGAGCAGTGGTGGATATCTGTGTATATAGACAGACGGCTACAGACACTGTGGGCAGTGGTGGATATCTGAGTATAGACAGATGGCTATAGGCAGTGGTGGATATCTGAATATAGACAGACGGCTATAGACACTGTGTGCAGTGGTGGATATATGTGTATAGACAGACGGCTGTAGACACTGTGTGCAGTGGTGGATATCTATGTAGAGACAGATGGCTATAGACACTGTGGGCAGTGGTGGATATCTGTGTATAGACAGATGGCTGTAGACACTGTTTGCAGTGGTGGATATCTGTGTATAGACAGATGACTGTAGACATTGTGGGCAGTGGTGGATATCTGTGTACAGAATGATGGCTATAGACACTGTGGGCAGTGGTAGATATATGTGTACAGACAGATGGCTGTAGACACTGTGGGCAGTGGTGGATATATGTTTACAGACAGATGGCTATAGACACTGTGGGCAGTGCTGGATATCTGTGTATAGACAGTTGGCTATAGACACTGTATGCAGTGGTGTATATCTGTGTATAGACAGATGGCTATAGACACTGTGAGCAGTGGTGGATACATGTGTTTAGACAGGTGGCTATAGACACTGTGGGCAGTGGTGGATATCTGTGTACAGGCAGGTGGCTACAGACACTGTGGGTAGAGGTGGATATCTGTGTATAGACAGATAGCTGTAGACACTGTGGGCAGTGGTGGATATATGTGTACAGACAGATAGCTACAAAAACTGTGGGTAGAGGTGGATATCTGTGTATAGACAGATGGCTATAGACACTATGGGCAGTGGTGGATATCTGTGCATAGACAGATGGCTGTAGACACTGTGGGCAGTGGTGGATATTTGTGTATAGACAGATGGCTGTAGACACCGTGGGCAGTGGTAGATGGCTGTAGACACTGTGGGCAGTGGTGGATATCTGTGTACAGACAGATGGCTGTAGACACTGTAGGCAGTGGTGGATATATGTGTACAGACAGATGGCTATAGACACTGTTGGCAGAGGTGGATATATGTGTATAGACAGATGGCTACAGACACTGTGAGCAGTGGTGGATATCTGTGTATAGACAAATGGCTACAGACACTATGGGCAGTGGTGGATATGTGTGTATAGACAGATGGCAACAGACACTGTGGGCAGTGGTGGATATCTGTGTATAGACATATGGCTACAGACACTGTGGGCAGTGGTAGATATCTGTGTATAGACAGACAGCTACAGACACTGTGGGCAGTGGTGGATATCTGAGTATAGACAGACGGCTACATACACTGTGGGCAGTGGTGGATATTTGCGTATAGACAGATGGCAGACATTGTGGGCAGGTTGTTACCGTATAGATATCCACCACTGCCCACAGTGTCTATAGCCATCTGTCTGTACACATATATCCACCACTGCCCACAGTGTCTATCTGTATCTGTATCTGTATCTTAACTGGCAAAATGTCCTAGGGACACATCACGCCAGTGCGCATGGTGGGTCATCTGACTTAATTGTTAAAATGTTGGATTAAACTATTCTGAAATGATTTTAGTGATTTACTTGAGACAGTGTTTGAGGGGAGAGAATTCCATTCCTTAATTGTTGTTGGGAAGAAGCTGCTTCCAAATATGTTTGCAGAGTATCTAATTTGCAAGAACTGACTGTCATGTTTACGTGAGGTTCTAGTGTTGTGTTGGATATAGTGATCTAGCGGGATATCTATAAGGTTATGTTCCATTTTGTATATTATGCTAAGTCTTTTAATTTTTCTTCTTGTTTGGAGGGTGTCCCACTGGAGGTCTTTAAAAAGTTGGGTTACTGTTCCTGGTTCTCTAGAATAGTTATGTGTACAAAATCTGGCAGCTTGTCTTTGGATTCTTTCTAAGGTTTTAATATGTTTTAGGCAGTGTGGATCCCATGATGCTGATGCATATTCAAGTATTGGTCGGACAAGGGTTGTGTAGGCTATTGACTTAATGTGGGTTGGGCATTGATTTAGATTTCTCCTAATGACTCCTAGAGTCTGTTGTGCTTTCCTAGCGACTGAGTTGCATTGTGCTGTCCAATTTAATGTATTTGATATTTGTACACCAAGATAACAATGTGATTGAACAGATTTAAGTTGTTGGCCACAGAAGGTGTAAATATTTGGTGTCGGTTTTCTTGAGGCTAATGTCATTGTGAAGCATTTGGTGGGATTGAATTTCATAAGCCAGGTGTTTTGCCATTCCTCAAGTTTGATTAGATCATTTTGGAGGAGAGAAATGTCATTGTCTGATTTAATTGGTTGATATAGTAGGCAGTCATCTGCAAAAAGGCGAACGTTTGAAGTGAGATTGTTGGGTAGATCATTTATGTACAGTAAGAAAAGTAAGGGCCCCAGTACGGTTCCCTGTGGTACCCCTGAGGTGACTTTAATTGGTTTGGATGCTGATCCATTTATTACAACCTGTTGAGTTCTTTCTGCAAGGAAGCTTTCTATCCATGACGATATTGGGCCTGTGATCCCATAGTATTTTAGTTTGTGGATTAGTCTTTTATGTGGAACTTTGTCGAATGCTTTAGTGAAGTCTAGAATGGCCATGTCTACAGATTTCTTTTCATCTAGATATTTGCTTATGTCATGGACAGTTTGAATTAATTGAGTTTCTGTTGATCTTTTTGCACGAAAACCATGTTGGTGGTCAGTTAGGATGTGATGTTGTTCAAGGTGTTTCATGATGTGGCTATGAATTATGTGTTCAAGAAGTTTAGAAATCACAGGTGTTAAGGATATTGGTCTGTAGTTTGAAGTTTCTGCCCTGTTTCCTTTCTTGAAAATTGCTGTTATGTTTGCTTCGTTCCAGGCTTTGGGGACTTGACCAGAGTCAACTGATGATTGGAAGATATCATGTATTATTGGTGTTAGGTGGTAGGCATATCTGTTTAGAAACCATGGTGGAATGCCATCTGGTCCTTGCGATTTAGAGGTGTTAATTTTTGATAGTTGGTCATGTACTCCTTTAAGTGAAATTGTTAATTCGGGTATTTTTCCATGTGGGCTGTCATTCAGATTTGGCAGCTTGGAATTTCCTTCATATGTGAAGACACTTTTGAACTGATTGCCTAAGGCTTCTGCTTTTTGCTTGTCATCGCTAATTATGTTTCCCGCAATGTTGAGGTCCCCAATACCCTGGTTATCTTGTCTAAGTTTGGAAATGAAACTCCAGAATGCTTTCGGTTTGTCTGTTATTGCAGTTGTTAGGAATTGATTTATATAGGACAGTCTAGCAGAACGAAGGTGTTTGTGCATGTCTTTCCTGATGTTACAAAACTCTTGCCAGTCTTCTGGATTTCTAGATATTTTTGCTTTCTTATATAATCGTTTCTTTCTTTTGCACATTTTTTTCAAGTCTTTATTGAACCAGGGAAGGTTGTATCTGGAAGTTGTAAGACGGACTGGTACATAGTGTTTCATAATGTTGATGATTTTTGTTGAAACAAGGTTCCATTTGTCATTGACTGTCATGTTTTGGTTTAAAGAGAAGTATTCATGTGTGAAGTCATCGAGAGATTTCTGGATGTTAAGGTGGTCAGCTTTATTTCTGATGAAAATTTTTCGTTTGGGGCGATGTTTGCGTTTGGGTGAGATATTTACATCAATGATAATTGTGTTGTGGTCTGCTATGCCGTCTACTACATTTAGTTTCTTTATTAACCCAGGTCTATTTGTGAAGACAAGATCTAGGATATTGTTGGCATTTCCTTGTTTACGTGTGGGTTCATTGACATGTTGGATTAGTCCATGTTCCTCTACGAGGGAGATTAGTTTGTTGGCAGCAACTGTACTATATCCACTGTTATGTGTGACATTGGTGATTTTCCCAGTTTATGTTAGGAAGATTGAAATCGCCGGTAATTATGACATTTTGTGTGTTTATTTTGTTTCCTAATTTAGATAGAGATAGATCTAGTTCTTCAATTTGAGTTCCTTGAGAGTCATGTGGGGCACGATAGAAGGTGCATATGATTATGGGTTTCATTCCTTTTATTTCAGTTTCTGTCCAAATGCTCTCACTGTTAGTGTTTAAGTTTGTTAGATGAGTTGTGATGAGATCAGCTTTGGATATTTGGAATACCCCCCTCCAGTGGTGCTTGTTTCCCTGTCTTTTCTAAAAACATTAAAGTGTTCTGGGAAAATTTCTCCGTTTTTAACTGAGGGGTCTAACCATGACTCTGTTGCACTGATTATGTCTGGGTTATGTAGGTTGTTTAGTACTTCGATGTCTGCTGCTTTATTCTTAATGCTTTGGCAGTTTATGAGGATGCACCGGAAGTTTGGTCTGTTCTTTTGTTTATAGGTTTTCTTGTTATTGGTTGTGTTGTTACTACTTGTAGTTGTTTCGTTTGAGTTATGATTGTTTCCATTCAGGGGGTCAAAAGGGTTTTCCGTCTGGATTTCACTATCTTCGAAGAACGAATTTGTGAAGTTGAAGTTATTGCAGTCAGGGCAAGCCCAAGAACATGACGAGTGTATTAATTGTTTGTATGCATTGTCATCTATGGCACAGCATTGTGTGTGTATCCATTTTTGGCAGTGGTCACACTGGATTGCTTTGTGGTTATTATGGACGTCCCTGTGGCAAATGCCACAGGGTGCAGAGCAATCTGAACAATGCCATGTGTCAAGGTTTCGGTAAGTGCTATTAAATTCATGCCTGGATATTCCAGCGCATTTTATGTGAACTGTTTTGTTGCAGTCGTTACAAGTTAGGGTGAGTGAATTGGACTTTAGTGATTTCTTACATGAATTACATTTAGAGGGGCCTGGGTTTAGCTGGATGTCTCCTGAGAGTATTATGCATAAAAGAACAGTGAATTTTGTTGCTGTCTTGTTTGACTTGGGTTTATATGGTGGTGGGGTGATCAGTAGACCAGTGGAACTATTGGATTTGAGACATTTGAGTTGTGCGATAGTTTTCCAGATAGGGCTGTCTATACAGCCATCTGTCTGTACACAGATATCCACCACTGCCCACAGTGTCTATATATAGCCATCTGTCTATACACAGATATCCACCTCTACCCGCAGTGTTTGTAGCCATCTGTCTGTACACAGATATCCACCACTGCCCACAGTGTCTACAGCTATCTGTCTATACACAGATATCCACCTCTACCCACAGTGTTTGTAGCCATCTGTCTGTACACAGATATCCACCACTGCCCAGTGTCTACAGCCATCTGTCTATACACAGATATCCGCCACTGCTCACAGTGTCTACAGCGCAAGGCAAGGTAAATGATTACCTGATATCTCCCTGACAACAGTTGACTGCGAGTCGGCGAACAAATTGGTTGCACATAATAGTTGTCCAACTTGACACCATCTGCCGCGAGGCGATCAAGGGTCGGGGTCTTTATTTCCGAGCCATGATAACCGACGTCGTTCCATCCGTAGTCGTCAGCTAGCACGAATACGATGTTAGGCTGCGACGGCTTCGTCCTCGTATTGGGGCGTTTGTCATTTGTCGTCAGCGACAGTGTCGATGACAATGTCAGTAGACCACAGATTATGAAACACTTGACGGAACGTAGAAAAACGCTGCTGTCTGTCATCATGTCGCCAAAGTCAGCGTAAAATAAAACGACACGTCCAGTCGCATCCACTGGAGCGAATCGATGCGGTCCAACGCCCCTATGTTGTTCTGGGTTGCGAAATGATCACCAGAGGGGGACACCATAGCCGGTGATTGTTTTTTCTTCTATTATATAACATAATATTTTTTATAAACAGAACACACAAAGGGGATGATTAATTATCTAATTGTGTGAAGTCCGATTGCTTAATTGTTAAAAGGAACTGTTAGAGCTACAACCTAGGGTGATAGGCAGCCTTGGAACGAACAGGGGATTATACGTATACAATACGTACATTGGGTGGTGGTGTGGTCGGTAATTATAATTATTATACTACGCCTCCGTATAATTATTATAAATTGGATAATTTATATAAACAATTCATATGGCATAAAGGGAGGTGTATCAACCTCTCACTTACAAGGGCTGAGGCAGAGGTGCCAGACATCAACTGCTCATGCACAAGGCAACGGGGTGAGCGATATTAATATTATTAACAACCCAGCTATTATAATACGAGGGAGGGAGGGATGGGTATATATGAAATAGGTATATATTTATTTTTCTGCTGAAAGTAATTATAAATTGTTATATTTTTCTCGCGATGTCTTACTAATTAAATAAACCACATCAGGATATATTATATATATAGTCTAAGTTTGCACATACGAAGCCACACGCATGTGCACTCTGACCAGATGATCGGACCAGTCCAGTGAATATGATAGGGTATAGGCCCAGTTGTCATGGATGTAATGAATATTCCTTTTCTTCGCGGAGTGGTTTTTGGTCCAATTAGTTTGGAGCGATAGTGTGACGTAAAACTACGCAACATTTAGGTTTTAATTTAGGTTACGGTTGGCAGTTGGGCGCGCCAATGCGAACGATGCAGGCGTGAAACTTGGTCTGCCAAGCAAACGTGGAGTGACGTCACATATATTACCTTACCTTACCTTACCTTACCTTACCTTACCTTACCTCACCTCACCTCACCTCACCTCACCTCCTCACCTCACCTCACCTCACCTCACCTCACCTCACCTCACCTCTCCCTCTCCTCCTCCTCTCCTCTCCTCTCCTCTCCTCTCCTCTCCTCTCCTCTCCTCTCCTCTCCTCTCCTCTCCTCTCCTCTCCTCTCCTCTCCTCACAAACTTGGTCTGCCAAGCAAACGTGGAGTGACGTCACATGTATTACCTTAATTACCTCACTGCACCGGCCGGCTGCATGCGCACCTCACCTCACATTACCTCACCTTACCTTAGGACGGTTCTGATCGTAGGATCCTCTGTTCCTTTGTGATCAGCTCTTCGTTTTCAAAGTCTATTAATTAAGATTGCGTGTTGTTAGTTATTTTTAACCGGGCTTCAAAGTCATGTACAATATCCTGGGTATACCAGAATTTGTGAAACACGCACATCCGGCCCTTTGCATTTAACAGGGTTCAGAATAATAATTATAAAAATTTATGTCCTAATAAAAGTGTTATCTTTGTTAAATCGTTGTTGCAATATTATCTTGGCGGAGTGATCCCCATCGGTACGGTGTCAGTTGTAAATAATTTTATTGTGTATCGATATAATATAATTAGTATAGTGATTGGGCAATGATTGGTAATTATAATGTTAAGAGTTCTAGATATTGCTTAGCATTGGGGCTAGCATGCTTGCTGTATACCGTCGTGTATATGTATTGATTATCTATTATGGTCAATTTGATTTATCTAAATGGAATAAAACAATTTAAATGTCACTAAGTTGGCCTATTTCAATCATCACTTGTCTTGCGTTGCTGCTTTAATTGTATTAGGATCGAGGTTGTATATGACAGCACTTGGGCACATAGTGTTAATTATACTTCGTCAACACCATGCTTACGTGAACAATGTAATATTGCAGTCAATCTAATTGTTGTGAATTAAAGACCAGTTATAACTCCGGTCTCCGTTATGTTAGTAGGAGCAATGACAATGTAATGCTCGTCTCACGGCTAACGGCGTCTAAGCGAGCGTTTACGGTCAGACTAAAATTTGACACTGACACTGTTTTCCTTCGTCGCTCAGTTTGGTTGGTGGGTGGATAGATAAGTTATCAAAGTAGATCATGTGCGTATTGTGTTTAGTGATGAGGCATCGTTGACTCGACTGGCAATAGCGTGAAGGTAAAGCAGTTTCGAACGGTCATGCCGCTGTTTCGACACAACTATTCTCCGACTCCGAGTTGTTTAACGTTTGCAGTATTTTTGCAAATTATCGCGGTCGGGGGTGAAGCTGGCGCCTTCAAGCAGCCCCACATCCTGTTTATCGTGGCAGACGATTTTGGCTGGAACGATGTCGGCTACCACGGCTCAGAGATACACACTCCGGCGCTTGACCGCCTAGCAGCGGACGGAGTCAAGCTGGACAGTTATTACGTCCAACCAATCTGTTCTCCGACCCGCAGTCAACTGCTCACGGGCAGGTACCAGGTACGACACTACTAGACTAGAGTAGAGACTAGAGTAACACGGTCACGGTCACGGACGATACTGTTTAGGCACTTCAAAAAAATTTAAGACGTCAAAATTGCGCATAATTTGTGTATATCTCTTATAATGGTAAAATGAGCTAATTTGTGTGTTTTTTGTTGATAAATATTTGAATAAAAGTGACTTTAAAATGGCATAACTTTTAAATTGTTATTTATATAACTATTAAAATACTGTTTACAGTATTTTGAAATACATTGAATGGAGTAATATATTTTCAATATTGATGTTTTTTCATACTAATTAATTCAGTTAATTAGCTAATATTAGTTAACATTCTAATTAAGACCAGCAGAGTCCATAAATATGAAGATATTTAATTATTTATACATATTATGCAGTGTGCAACCTCGACAGACAGAGACTTTTTGTAAAATGCCACAATGTCCATGAATATGTTTATATTATATAAACATGAAATTTGTAAAACCACCTTACTTTTATGGTTAGAGATATAAATAAAACAGTTATGTAATGTTAATAATAAACTAATTAATAAATGAATATGTAATATAATATGCTTTGTAATAAGTTCGTATAGACATACACATGAATAAAAGTCTGTAATGGCCATAATTATTAAGACATTCCCACATTAATTAAGGTAGTAAATATACATTAGCCAGTAATTTCATATTAACACTAATTTAATTAATAAATTAATATTGGCTGATGTGATGATCAACCATCAATAAATACATGTCATTACAGCATAAATAATAACTTTAATAATAAATATTAACTAAATAGCAAACTCCACAGATCAACGCATGACAATGAAGCACAATTGTTATACTTCACTTGTTTATGGGTGACCATGTGGTTACAGGTTGGACAAATGCTGCAGGCTCAGTAGAGGCTAATAATACATTTTTACCATTCAAGGGTGTGTGTGACTGTGTGTATGTGCGCGCTGCATGCGTATATGCATGCATTTACATGCAGGTGGCGTGTGTAGGCGTGCGGGTTGATATGTTGTGTGTGCGTGTGTTTGAGGATGGTACGTATGTGTATGCGTGTGTGTATGTGTGCCATTGTGTGGGTGCACGTGTGCGAGTGTGACGTGCATACGTGTGTGTGTGAAGGTGGTGTGTGTTGTGCATGTGGGTGTGCATATAATGTGGTGCGTGTGTGTGTGTGTGTGTGTGTGTGTGTGTGTGTGTGTGTTGTGTGTTGTGTGCGTATATGTGGTTGTGCATGTGGTGATGTGTAGGTGTAGCTAAATAACTTGTTGCAGTTAGGTTTGCCAGTTTGTTGTGACATAGTTTACTGCAGATTCTCTGAACCTTCAGTGGATGTCAGTGTCACAATGACCTAATTAAACCTTGAATGTGACTTGTCAGATTCACACTGGACTACAACATGGCGTGATTCGTCCAGCCCAACCAAATGGCGTGCCTCTCGATGTTCCCACAATCGCAGACATGCTTAAAAGTGCTGGCTATTCCACGCATATGGTAGGCAAGTGGCACATCGGATTTTACAAGAAGGAATACATGCCAACATATCGGGGCTTTGATAGCTTCTATGGTGAGTAGCGGTGTGCGTAGATGTTTAATATTTCCATTCATGTCAGAAATGACTGAAGTAGACAGACTTAAATGAAGTAGATAGACTTAAATTGTTGAATTGTTCAGTTAATTTTTTTTAATTTGCATGAATTTATTACTACAGGATGTATGATGTTTTATAAAATTGAACTCTTAGAGAGGGGTAAAATTGTCATGAAACTGAATTGATCTCCCTAAGTGAGAGGCAAAATTATACATTTATACGGTAACAGTATCAATTATTGATATTTTTGGTTTTTCAGGCTATTTATTGGGAGCCGAGCAATATTACACTCACAAGAGATGTTTTGACATTCACGAAGGCAGGACACATAAAAGATTGTGTGGCCTTGACCTTCATGAAAATGACAAGCCTGTGCTCAATGAAAGTGGAACCTATTCCACACAATTGTTCACTACGAGAGCCGAGCGTGTAGTCAAGGAACATGTAAAAAGTGGATCGAACAAGGCAAGTCTGTGCCATAAAGTCAATATAGAGTGAACAGAATTCTTACGTGACGTGTATAAACATGACTGTATATTACTAGGACGTTAGCTTTTGGGATATTTATGTGAATATACAGGGAGTACACAGTGTTCCAGCTAGGTTTTAAAAAGGACAGGGTGCAGTTGGCAGATGGAGGATACCTTTATGCGTGAATTACAATTTTGAGGGCACATCATTGAAATATGTTTTTTAGTTTAACTCTGGTATTTAGTTAATTTTAATATGGTATTTAAAAACAGAGGGGGTCAATTAGAATTGCTTATTTTGTTAAAGAATGAGGACTTGGCTATAGACAGTGGTGGATATTTGTATGCAAATAGTCATCGTGTATCAAGCATGGCTGACTGCTTCCCAGGAAAGTCAAGATTGTTTGTTCGATCGAACCGGTTTACCAGGGAGTACAGTGGAAAGCTTCTTGATTGTAGTCTTGAGGACTTGAATACTGCGCCATATAAGAACATACCTGTTACATATGTGCTACTTTTACTTATTTATCACTGTTAATTCAACTAGTTATTTGGTATAACGTATATGCACTGTATTTTAACAAATTTTATTGTTTACCTAATTAATTAGTTATTTGTTTTGAGAGTTATGGCATTATATGTACATGTACATATCGTTTAATGTTGTGACTTGTTACAGCCGTTGTTTCTCTATCTGCCACTGCAAGCAGTTCACGCCCCCCTAGAAGTGCCCCCTGAGTACGTACACAAGTATGACTTCATCAAGGATAAAGCCAGGAGAAAATATGCAGGTGGGTCAGCTGCATTGTGTTCTACATTTCATGTGGCTTTTCTTAGGCAGTCACAAAGTTCGCAAAGGCCAGACACATGTAGCATTAAGTAGTTGAGTGTTGGTGATCGCGAGGTAATTAAATGGAAGAAATGTTGTGCCAGTGGATGACTCTCAACTCTTGCGAGAACCTGGGTTTGAATCTTGTGGTGTTGAACCTTAGTAATAATAATATAGTTTATTTAATACAGCGCCACATTCAATTACAAAATGTTTGTGGCTCTTTACAGCATGTTCATCTTTTCATACATTTAAAATATATTGGAATGATCCTAAAATATAAATACATATTAGCAGAATACTCATAAATACAGTAATTAAATATATTTATAATATTCTTAAATAAAAAACAAGTCTAAGTAGAATAAAATGAATTATCTCAGCTGAACTAATGTAAATAGGTATAGTAAATATATAAATAGGTTAACACAAAAGTAAGGCCAAAAATGCTGCGAGAAAAGACAGTCGATACCTTGGTCAAGTTTGCTCGCTCAGCATAAGTTCAGTTCACATAGCTGTATAATAGACAGTGGGGGAAACTTGTCTACGAATAGTCTGCACATTAAATGAAGTTTGAATGGCTTCCAGATAAATCTAGAAGATCGATCGAGACGGAGTAAAGCTTGAAACACAGAACAATGCTAAGATCTGGCGCTATATAGGAACCTACATTTATAGGTATACACACGGCAGAGATACACACTGTGCTGCATGATATTTGTATAGATTGTTATGTCACCCACATAGAACAATGTAATTTTGTTTCTATAGGCATGGTGTCATGCATGGACGAAGCTGTTGCAAACATCACAAAGACCTTTAAGAACTTTGGATTATGGGATAACACTGTTCTTATATTCTCCACAGGTGAGATGTTGTTATGTTTAGCATCTAATATTATATAATTGTTTTTGTTATGTTTAGCATCTAATATTATACAATTTTTGTTGTTATGTTATATAAAACAGGAATTTTATCAACTATTATCTCATAAAAGCATTACATTGCATCCACAATATTTATGATGCACTATTGATCTGTCTTTCACTACAGAAAAATAGTTGTATATTTAAAACGTAATCAGCCATTTATGGAATTTTGAAAAATTTACATGTAAAAAAGATCACATTGTTGCATAATTATCCACATATTTTCTACCTAATTTCCTAATCACCTTGACCTGCTTTCCAGACAATGGAGGGCAAGTGAAGGAGGGCGGCAACAACTGGCCCCTGAGGGGGTGGAAGGGATCCCTGTGGGAGGGCGGGATGAGAGGGGTGGGATTTGTCAACAGCCCTCTACTGGAAAAGAACAGTACTACTTCACAAGAGCTGCTGCACGTCTCTGATTGGTTCCCAACTCTCATGTATCTCGCCAGAGCAAATACGACGGGCCTCAAGTTGGATGGATACAATGTGTGGCAGACAATTAGGTGAGGAAAGTAAATCGTTAACTCATATAATAATAATTATTATTATTATTACTAGCATTTGTAGAGTGCCATATCTTGGAACTAGCCCATTTATATGTGTGTTTACAAATCAAAATAAAACATACATGGAGTCATACAGAAGTTCAAAAGAAAAAGTTAAAAAAATGTATATCATTGAATATGTGATATTATATTTTTAAGTACGAATTATATATAATATATATATATATATATTATATATTATGTGTATATAATATATACCAAGTAATTAAGATATATGATTTTGTTTCGAAAATAATAAGATAATTGCATAAATATAAATAGATATGGTAAATTAAAAAGTAAAACATAATTATATAATAATAATAGTAAAGAAATAAAATAAAGAAATAATAAATTTGTTATAAAAACAAATAATAATAACAATTCATAAAATACATGAAAAAAATGTAATAGTAAATTCATAAAGTTCTGTAAACATTCTGAAAAGTCTATGCGGAAGCACATCAGATACCTAATTAATATGTGCCAAAACTGATTGGTTAAATATACAATTATATATTTGTTAAAGGCCCTGGGTAGAGATTTGTGAACGAATAATCTTTGAACAGTAATTACTGAGTGGCTGAATGCTTTCCAGAGAAGTCAAGATGGAGTGCTAAGAATTGTGTAGGTAAGTTCTTTCACAATGCAGTTCATAGCATTCCATCTCAGCTTCTCCAGGAAGTATTCAGCTGCTCAGTAATTATTGTGTGTCCCCAGTAAGGGAAAGCCAAGTCCAAGGAAGGAGCTTCTCCACAACATTGACCCCCTGGAATGGCCCTCTGGTTCCCCCTTCCCTGGGGGTGGGTTCGACAGCCGAGTGAGGGCGGCAGTGAGAGTAGGCAGGTGGAAACTGATCACAGGGAATCCAGGTGAGTTCACACCTTTATCTGGTGACATATCAATCAACAGTCCTCAGTCTCCCACCTTTCTCTTCCTCCTTCCCGTTTATCCCCCTCTTCCCGTTTGTGGTTTTGGTCCATGCAGATAAAGTCATGACTCAAGTGATAATCCTCTCTCTATTCTGTCTTGCTTCTCCCTCCCTCTATCCCTCCCACGAGTTCACTCACATTTCCTGTTACTCCCATGTCTATGCTGTACCAACTGGTGTGTTCCCAGTCATAAGAAATTCCCTATAGCATTTCTTTGCACTGTCCTTGTTGAGATTTATTTTGACACTGCCCCTCCATCTGTTCCCCTTCCTCATCAATGTTATACTGCTCTGGTAGCCCTCTCGTCTGTTTTGTATTTCTTTGGAAATGTGTGTCATGTGGATGTGGAAATAAAGTTATTTATTTACTTTTGGGTAATCCTGGTAAATTGGTATTCAGTGGATAGAATTTATCCAACACATCTATAAGTTTTTCAGTGCATAGAATTTTTCTGTTTACAGCTGTACAAAATACTGTAATAGTCAAATATCATGGCAGCTTTGAAAGTAAAAAGAATGTAGTATTTTATATCAGCTGGTCTCTGTTGTGTGTCATGGGGGAAATAAATGTATACAGTAGTGCCACCTATTTTTAAAACATTAATATTTGTCTTATTGTATACATATATCTTGTTGTCTTTTAAATTGTAATATGATGTGAAGCGCCACGAACGATTATGGATGTGGCGCTATACCAAATAAATATATTATTATTATTATTATTGAGTGGAACATGTACTAATGCATACTAAGACAATGGTGGATATCAGAACTGGGCAGCATGATGGGTTACATGTTGGCAGCTATGTCACATCCGCTGATTTCAGTGGGGATTGGTTAAGGTTTGGGGAAGTTTTTTTTGCATTGCTGATTATTTTCTGGCGCATCTGCGATTGCTGAACTATGTCCACCGATGGTCGGATACCAAACTATATACTGTATATGGGGGCCCCCAGGATCAGCAACACAGACAACTGCAAGCGTGATGTCAAAGCAAAGGTGCCAGCTCCTAGGTGTTATTTTCCACTTAATATTACGTTCCTATGACTACAACATGCATGTTGAAGGTTTACTGCCTGCCAGTTTGTGCTTAATGACTTTATTAAGCTCAGAACAATGTACACGATTTGAAAGATTCCACCTGCAACACGTTCAAATGATAAACTAAACATCCCGTGTCATCCATGAACACTCCAGACTTCCCCTTACAAGTTACTGCTCGGCCAATTCTGGGCAGAGGAGCTGGCACCCTCCCTTTAAGATGGCTAGATCAATACAAACAGTTGGGAGACACAGTCTGATGGTGGCAGTCATTGGATGTCAAACATTCAAACCGACATGAGGAGTATAAGGTCCACCAGGGGATACAAAAGAAGAAAACATCTGGCTGAGACCCATTGAAAACAGAAATCTGCCAATCTTCTCAACCAAGTCTCTATGCCTGCCACAAATGCAATAGAGACTGCACTGCCAGTGTGGCACTTTTATGTCACTCCAGGCGATGCACTACATAGTGATATTAACAATTACGGCACAAAACACTGTCTTATAAGACAGTTTTTATTTGACCCAATCGATAGATGATTTGAAGTAATGCAAAACACTGCATCTTTTCTGAACTATGCACACTTGTGTGATCACTGCTAACAGGGGTGTTGCTTTCATTTTTAGGCCCAGGAACATGGGTTCCTCCTCCAGATAAAAGAGACACAACATTACACTTCAAGCGGACTGAACACACGCACACAGATAACACACTCAGATTCATTCCGAGATACAAAGAGAAACGTTCAGACACACAGAATGTGTGGCTATTTGACATAATGAAGGATCCCTTGGAGAAGGACGATCTCTCACAGAAATACCCGTCTGTCGTGCGGAATCTCTTACAGAGACTGGCGTACTACAACTCCACGGCTGTGCCCGTACGTTACCCCCCTGAGGACCTGAATGCTGACCCCGCCAAACATGGTGGTGTATGGCGACCTTGGGAAGACTAAGGATGTACATCAAGGTCAACACGTGTACATCAAGATCAACATGTCAGTCAGGTTATTTTCTTTACATAATTCATTATTAATTGACAATTCCTGAGAATGGTGTTGTGATAAAAATTATGTGCGTGATTTCTGCCAAGCTTTGCCAACAATGTTTACATTTGATATATATATATATATAAATATATATTATATATGCTGTATATATATATTATGAATGGATATTATGAATGTGGCATAATAACTGCTATAATTATGAATTTTTCTGGTTACAGTTCTCGCATAAACAGCTTTGCCTCCATTTTACTTGCAAAGAAAAATATGTGGTGCAAATATTTCAACAAAACATACCATGGAATGGCCAACATATTCACATACATGTCAGCCATTTTGTAAGCTTGAGAGGCTTCGTTTCGAGGCAATTAAGTCACATGATTGAGACATTGGGTAACAGGTGTATGGACAGACGTTTGTTATGTACATCTACAAGTGTGATTCTAGGTTTGTCTGTGTTTAAGGTTGCTAGTGCTGGTTCATGGAAGGAAAGCAACATGATGTCCATTGCTTGACTGAATGAGTAAATAAAGAGAGCCAACATGAGGTGAATGTAGTGTCAGTTGTTATACAAGGTTCATACGGGACATGGTAATCCTTGACTAGCATGGCATTCGAAGGCCTGAAAACCTAGAATTTTCAAAGTTATATGTATGTAAATGCTAGTAATTCTAGGTATTATTAGTCCAAAGATAAAATGCAAAGAATCCAGAATCCTGTCTTTAAACAAGAATTCAAATTTATTGTGATAATTAATATTAATCAGTAGTTTGGTGTCTTTGGAGAAAGCTGGATGTAAAACAGGGTACTCTGTGGTAAATAAATGTACACAACATATCATAGGTACCAGAACTGGGGGGGGGAGTTGAGCCCCCCAGTGTTTGTGAATCTAGAGACAGGGAGGCACTCTGTAGTGTAACTGTTTTGTTGAGGGGTCTGGAGACATTATGCAGGTGGCTGAAATTTATGAACATCAAACTTCCGATACCATGACAGTAAGACACCAGAGCCAGAGTGGCCACCACAGCCCCCCAAATATTTATTTAATTCTAATGGTATAATAAAACTTAAAACTAATTTCAACATACAAAACTTTATTCTATGACAAACAAATTGACAATAGTGTTCATTACATGGTATTACATGTAGCCGCCGATTGTTGCATGACAAAAAAGAAACATTTATACAAAATGGTAGTCAGTTGGTGTCGGGGTGTGTTGGTTCATCACTTGGATGCTGCTGTAGTTGTGAAGAATCGGGCATAAAATGTTCCCAGTTTGTCGATGTTGCCATGGAGAATTGACCGTAAGACCTGCGTGTACCTCTCGTAACACCCTGTAGAACAAACACAACACCAATCGGACTGAATCACCTGCCACCTCCTCGCTGCTATAATGAAGAGAGTCCACCATTAAAAGAAATCCATTGTTAAATGTATCGAGCATTTACATTGTACATCGGCAAAACACCTACTGTATCACGGGTGACATTATTTCTGTGACACCAACACCTAAAGGAAACAGCAGGGATTGCTTCTTATCATCTCTCATATCCCAGCACTAGATATCAGTTTATATCTACTTGGGACTTTGTGCAGACAAACACTAATTCAGTTGTACAAATCAATACATGGCAGCTGTATCTGGTAGTCTCTAGTTCACTTGTGTGTGTGAGAGTAAGCAAGGGATAGACGGACGGAAGTGAGACAACAGAGATACAGAGGGAGACAGAGAGAGACTTACCAGAGCTCTGGTCTTCTCTTGGGTCTGGCACTGGTGGATTCTCCTGAAACAAGCTCAATAATGTCAAGTTAAAGTCAAAACAAGTTATTTGCAACTGAAGTGGCCACTATTGCAGCAGGTGGAGGTGTAGTTACTTATTATATTGGATGTTAAAGGACAGTCTGCTCAGGCCTCATGTCTCAGGCCACATGCATGAGCAACTCAATGATATCAAGTAATTTTGCAGCAGTAAAATTGTTTTATTTTAAAATGAGTTGGAAAAAGTCAACAACATATTAGCTATGAGTGTAAATTATAAAGAATATTGAGCTTATCAGGGATGATCATGTGATGACATGTTAACCCTAGAGAATAATATGCACTTGGTAGACAATGCACACAGTCAAAAGGTTAATTTATCTGACTGGGTCTTGAGAGCGAGAGGGAGGGAGTATGAAAGGTGGAGGGAGAAGGGGAGAGAGAAAGGAAAGAAGGGGAGAAAAGAGAAGGTGGGATGATGGGTGAGGAAAGGAGGAGGGAGGGAGGGAGAAAAGATGGGGAAGGAAGGAGAAAAGAGAGGGTGGGAAGGAGTGAGAGTCAGGGAGTGGCGACACGAGGGAGGGCAAGAGATGGGGGGAAAAGGGAGGGAGAAAGAAGACATGGAAATGGAGGTCGGAGATGGACAGGTTGGAGGCAACCAGGCAGGCAGGGAGAGAAAGCCAGAGAGAGGGAGGTGGGAGACTGATGAGATTGCGTACCTTGACATATCTCCAGATGACCTTCAGTAACATGTGCACCTCGTACGGGGTCAACAGGTGGAAGATCTCCGCCACATGACACAGTGGGGGCAGCAGTATCTGACCCTGAAACAGTGGACACACACGTGACACAGTGTGGACAGCAGTATCTGACCCTGAAACAGTGGACACACACGTGACACAATGGGGGCAACCTTGCAGTATCTGACCCTGAAACAGTGGACACACACGTGACACAGTGGGGGCAACCTTGCAGTATCTGACCCTGAAACAGTGGACACACGTGACACTGGGCATCCTGTGATATTGTAGATATCCTATGACACTGGAGACACCATGACATTATAAGCACCATGTGACATTAGAGCCACCATGTGACACCATTTCACACCAGACGACTCATGTATTAGTTGAAATACACTGACATTATAGGCACACAATAAAATATAGGCAAACTGTGACATTAGTGACACTGGCATTACAGACACTCTGTGAGATAACAAGCACCCTGTGACATTAGACACTGACATTACAGATTCCCTATGACTTTACAAGTACCCTGTGACATTAGACACTGACACTACAGATGCGCTGTTACATTATAAGCACCCTGTGACATTAGACACTGACACTACAGATGCCCTGTCACATTATAAGCACCCTGTGACATTAGACACTGACACTACAGATGCCCTGTGACATTACAAGCACCCTGTGACATTAGACACTGACATTACAGATGCCCTGTGACATTACAAGCACCTTGTGACATTATACACTGATATTACAGATGCCCTGTGACATTACAAGCACCATGTGACATTAGACACAGACACTACAGGCACCCTGTGAGGTCGTGACACTGGAGACACTGACATTACAGACACCCTACACCACCACCGTAAAATTAAAGACAATACATAAATAATTTAATGATGTAATTCTCCTCCCCAAGAAGACAACATGACCCCAAGTGCATTACGTGGTTCTGAGAGTGACCACTTGCCTTCCACATGCACTCCACGATGTTGACAGATGCTTCAAGATGCCACGGGGAGTGACGTGTCGACTTGTTGAGACTAGTTTCCCAGTGAGCCAGGAGGGTCGCCACTAGTCCTCGTATGATCACGGAGCAGTAGCACATTGCTCCAGGAGCTACAATGTCAGTAGCACATATTGAATAGGTAGAAATACTTTCTTCAAACTGAAAGAAGATGGCATAATGAGAGGGCACAAGGCAGTGTTAGTCAAGATATATTGCAGGTTAGATATATGGAAGTACTCCTTCCTCCAGAGGTCAATACAATAAATGACTGGAATAAATTAAGTCACGACAATGTTAATGCCAGCAGTGTAAATAAGTTTAAAAATAAAGTTATTGACCATTATCTGGTGAGGGCAGGTTACACCTAGGTTGAAAATTAATTATTTTTCGAAATCATTTTAATACCGAATCAGAATTATATAGTCATACATTTATTTTAATTAATTAATTATTATAACAAACACATTGTTATTATTGTAATATCCTTTATGTAATTTTTATTTTACTTATTCTTTGAGACCACATATTTTATTTAATAGCTTTTATAAAAAAATTATTTATAAATTTATGTATGATACTAATTCGTATAAAATTTTATAAAACACAATATTATTACTTTTAGTTGGACTCTCGATAAGCCAAAGGCTTCCTTGTCCACATGCTGTCTGGAACCTAGTTACCTCTTGTTAAATGTTATCTGCAATAATTAATTAGCAGCTACATATACATGGGAGATCCTTGCAGAAAGTGGCACCTACCAGCAGACAGGAACTTGAGAATGTCCCACAGAACTGGATTGTTCTCAAACTTCTTCTTGATCAGCAAATCTCTGTAGCAACAATAACAAATGTGAACACTTTTCTCAATATTTTAAACTGAACAATGCGTTAATTTGATGTGAAGTGACCTTTATAAGACCTGCCGTGTTAGATGAATTTGACTGTATTTCTGATATGAAATTAAACAAAATCTGTGAAACCCATACAATGGGGTAGATCGCCACAGATTCACCATGGTGACGTCCATGATCTCAAAAACGACCACCACAAACTCACCTCTCTCCAATGACCACCACAAACTCACCTCTATACAGTGACCAACACAAACTCACCTCTCTACAGTGACAACCACAAACTCACCTCTCTATAGTGACCACCACAAACTCACCTCTCTATTGTGACCTTCATAAACTCCTCCTCTGGCCAAGGAATGCCGTTGTACATGACGTCTGGACTGACCAGTTCAATCATCAAGAGGGCCAGTATTCGGGCCAGTTTTGGCGTCATGTGACTGACAGTGTTGACGACGGCAGGGTCATCGTCCTCGATCGTGCTGCTGGACTTGCGTGTGTGTGTCTCATGTGTACACGCAGCAAATGCGTTAAGGAAGATGTGTCGGTTGGCAGTCAGAGTCTCCTGTGACAACATTGTCAAAAGTAGGCATGGATCCATAATTTTTAATTGTCTGACCTATGATGACGTCATGAAGATAAGATAATACATGGACAGGATTCTTGGTTAAACTGGAGTGAATTGTAATTGTATTACAGACAACAAATCTCTTAAACCATGTTTCTACAAGTTAGAACAAATTAAGATATTGTCTAATTAGACCATGTAGAAAATACAGTAACTTAATGCCTGCTGGGTTACAGAAACTTTCCTTCATGCTCGTTTCAATAATAAATAAAAACAGTGTAAAATGTTTCTTTATGTATATGTATACACAGTTTATACTACCAATTATCATGATTTAGAGTCCAGGTGAGGTGATACATAAAGGATAATTATTGTTCTAAATCAGGAGGCAATCCAAAAAAGCTTCTTGGAGGAAGCTGGGGGCAGTACCAGTCAACGATTATGGTAAATTACACAAACTTTTTTCATGAACACACACACGCACGCACGCACGCACGCACGCACGCACGCACGCACGCACGCACGCACGCACGTAATGTATGTATAAATGGTCTAAATGTGTTCAGCCAAGATTTGTGGGTGGGCAGGAGGTGGATTGTATTTCAAATCGGGGGCAATGGTCATGATTCCACCTGTCTACCTTGTGGGACCAGGGGGGGGCATGACTCACAGGTGTGAATAGTGGTGGACGTGGCAGTCTCTTGTGACCCTGACCTATGACCCCGGCATGGAAGATGGACAGTTGTGAACGAGTCTTCACAATGGTTGTTGCCAGATGCCTGTTCTCTTGCAACAAAGACACCTGGCCAGCCGACTGGTCAATGGTCAGTGAGCCACTGTCCGAGTCAGTCACTAGCTCGGTTCGTCCTCCCAGAGTGGGACTGTGCTCCTGCAGCCAAAGACATCATCATCAGTTCCATCATTCAGCATGCACCTGGGGCCGCGGGTACACAGATGCACAACATAGTTTCCCAAAGTGTTCCCAGCTGACATTTAACAATTACGCTTTGTCAAAATGTTCATCCCATTGAAAGAATACTATATTAAAACAAGATTTCTTATTTTACAACAAATAAATTTCGACTCACATCAACGTTTTTACCACCATCAGCAGCCTTCATCAGGAATTGTATCTTCACTGCTCGAAATTTGTTAGTTGTGAAATAAGAAATCTTGTTTTAATATAATAATTATGATGTAAATCTGATCAGTGTGCTGTTTTCTATGATTATTGCAAGTTACATAAACATCTGCATCGTCACTACAATGGATGCTTTATGTTGCTCGAAACAATTGCAGAAAATGTGAAATATTTTGAAAAATGATTTAGAATTCATGCAGAGTACAAACCGTAAAAACAGTAAGAACCCTTAAACCAAAAGAAATTTCAAAAAAACAAATGAGTTTTCTCCTGTTGGGTCCTATTGAACGGTTCTGTTTTAATTCCTCAAAGTCTAGTATCTGAGATTGAAAACATCTACCTACCACATGGGGTAGTAGTAAAATTATATTTATATGTAGGGCTAGCTTGTAATTATATACAAATACCAACATATGTTGTTACACCATACGTCGATGCTTGGACCTTTTGTTTGTTTCTTGTTAATACCATTTTTTTGATAAACAAATAACAAATGACAAACAAAAATAACAAGATAAACAAACTTTTAAGATAGTAAAAATAAAACCTACTATATATTACAGGTCAACATATGGCATATTACATTTGACCTTTTTGGAACAGTACAACCAACTGATAACAAAATCACAAAAACTAAGTTACACTAAAATAAACTGACACCAAAAAAACACTGTCAAACTGTTTTCCATATCAACTTTCACAGTCCACCATCAAAGTAATGTTATGTATTTTAAATCCTATACTAGGTAATACTCAAACTGGACAGCCATATCACACAGCAACAGTACCGAAGATAAAGCGCCCTCTAGCAGGAAGCGAAGAAGCATTCGCTGTGCTGTCGAATGTTGACTCAGCTTCTGCATGCAGCTGCGACAGATGCCACTGATGTGACATTTCTCTGTCATATCTGTCAATGACACAGACACTGATGACAACAAAGCATTTTGGACACAATGCATTTTAGACACGAGCAGTGTAGGCCATGTTCCTATTAGTTTTGCAAACATTATAATCTCTTCTTTCACTGTTAAGATTATTTTAATTGACAACAATTGAAAAACATGCACTTATGAAACTACAGATTAAAAAACAACATATAACAGAATTGAAATTTCTCAAACCGGTGCTTTTTAAGTTTGCTTCAATTTTGTTAATACAGGTACAAAAAAACTACTGAAGACATTACAACCAGTGAGGTATCCTTTTAAGCCCTGAGTTGCTGAGGGCCTCAACACTATGACCAGACTTGGGTTCACATAATGAACCGTATCATAAAAACTGTTCATCACAATTCTATAAAAGTGTATATAATCTGAACCAGAAAGGAATGATCTATACACTGATGTACACATCATTGTTGTATGACTAGTTGAAACTAATTAATATATAATTTACACATATCAAACCCAAGATGGCCGACAATATACATGTACCCATTGGTATATGAAAATCAGTTTTGTTTTGTTGATTGCTCATTAATTAAAAGCAATTCTTTTATCAATTATTATATCATTGCAAGATATAAGGTATCTTCAATGAGTAACACAAAAACTAACACTCATACATCAATTGGGTTTTATTTTATATCACTCAGGAAGTTGGTCCTGTTTTTCTCAAATCAGGATTGAAATAGTACATACACCAAATTACACTGCCATCACAAGTGCTATGTGGAATATAGCTCATGCTAGTACAGAGCAAAGTAATATTGTATAAATCAGAATAAATTTGCCTACACTGTGTTATAAAAATTATTGCCGCGTAACATATTGAAAATAATCTGAATATTATTTATGTCAACAATCCAGACAAGAAACAAGATGGAAGATAAGATACATCAAAATCAGTTTTATTTTGTGGCTCATACGTAATTATTTGACAGTTCAGAATTGAATGAAATATCGTCGGTTTCAAACACAGCTGTCAACATAGCTGCTGCTTTTCACATTTTCATCCAAATCATCGGACATGCTAACTAAATAACTACAATTCTTGCTCATGAACATCGCTAACATGAATAGCGAAACATCTACGATCGACTGCTGATTTGTAAAAAATTTCTTGATAGATATATGTAAACTTGGTGTCAAACTAGAGTAAAACCATGACATGTCATGGTTCAGGATCTATGAGATTAAGGCTCGTTATCTATAAAATATAAAATGATCACACTCAATTTCACAATTTTACGACTTATCATACACCCATCAATGTTCCATTAATGTGGCAGACTTAATAGTAATAATTTTACTGAATTTGTTCATGTTACTTCTTTTGAATTATTGCGATTCAAAGGCGCATTCAAATCATAGAGCATTGAAATTGTTACATCGGTATAATTTACAATATATAAAATAAATAAAATCATATAATATATACATATATATATATATATATATATATATATATATATATATATATATATATATATTAGTAACAATAATAAGAAAACAAGTAATACAACTAATTAATAAAAAGTGAGACCCACCTGTCAACTGGAGGGAGTGAAGCAATAGAACGACCGTTGCCGCACACAGCTTTGTGATCATGGTGATGTCTCGTTTCTCTGGCAACCCGACATCATTGACGATCTCCATGGCAACCTTGGCCAATGCCAGGTTGTCACTATACAGCAGACTGGCGAAGCTGACCAAGTGATTCTGTAGGACGTGGCACACGGAACTCCTGCAATCATTACACACTGCAAGTGCTACAAAACATCCAACATCTACGCAAATCTGACAAAACCAATTTGGCCACAATTTCCATGGCAACGACCCAATAATAAATCCCAGTTTCTATTTTGTTACTATTAAAATGTCTATCATATCAGTTTTCTAAATCGCTATTCCAATTATTATGTTATTCCTGTATTCACATAATGAATAATATTCAATGTAAAAACCAACATAAGTTCTGTGAAAGGTAAACCATCAATAAATAAATAAATAACAACAGCTTTATGCCATTAAGGAAAGTAATCAGTGAACATTACTAACATTTATAAATCAGTAAATGAATAATAATAATAATAGTAATAGTAATCAGTGTCACCTAGACATTGTTAAAACTGAAAAATCAGTAAATAAAATATAACTCATTAAATTTAACAGTAACAAAGAAAACTATTAATACAAAACTACTGACTGCATTTGAATGGTTTCTTGGGTCTGTGTCGCCATCTTCTTCTGTACTGATGATTCCTCGGTCCTCACCAGCCACAGCAGGTTTGTCAACACCAGATGGCGCTGTGAGTCTGGCGTGCTGGTCATGTGGACTGTGTCGAGGATGTGCTGGATGGCATTCTCGAGGACTTGAGGGTGCTGAATCTCTGCCTGTTGTTGAACGCCCAGGAACACCCAGAGCTGTCAAAGAAACCACAGCGTTAACTAACAACTGTCGGACTTTATAACAACGTTACCTGTAAAATAATATATTTTCTTAATTTTTAGAAAAAGTCGTATAATCTGTTTTCTTAATTTCAAAGCAGTCACTTTTGCTTCATCCTTAAAGTTCAAGATAAGATAGCTTTATTGCCATGTGTTTTCATTGCAGTTACAATAAAACATTGGAAGGTGTTGTAATGTTGGGTTGGTTAACCATCTGCAGTCTTTTAACAACCTGCAGTCTTTTAACAACCTGCAGTCTGCTAACAACCTGCGGTCTGTTAACAACCTGTGGTCTGTTAACAACCTGCGGTTTGCTAACAACCTGTGGTCTGTTAACAACCTGCAGTCTGTTAACAACCTGCAGTCTGTTAACAACCTGCGGTCTGCTAACAACCTGTGGTCTGTTAACAACCTGCAGTCTTTTAACAACCTGCAGTCTGTTAACAACCTGCGGTCTGCTAACAACCTGTGGTCTGTTAACAACCTGCAGTCTGTTAACAACCTGCAGTCTGTTAACAACCTGCAGTCTTTTAACAACCTGTGGTCTGTTAACCACCTGCAGTCTTTTAACAACCTGCAGTCTGCTAACAACCTGCAGTCTTTTAACAACCTGCAGTCTGCTAACAACCTGCAGTCTGTTAACAACCTGCAGTCTGCTAACCACCTGCAGTCTTTTAACAACCTGCAGTCTGCTAACAACCTGCAGTCTTTTAACAACCTGCAGTCTGCTAACAACCTGCAGTCTGTTAACAACCTGCAGTCTGCTAACCACCTGCAGTCTTTTAACAACCTGCGGTCTGCTAACAACCTGTGGTCTGTTAACAACCTGCTGTCTGCTAACAACCTGCGGTCTGCTAACAACCTGTGGTCTGTTAACAACCTGCTGTCTGCTAACAACCTGCAGTCTGCTAACAACCTGTGGTCTGTTAACAACCTGTGGTCTGTTAACAACCTGTGGTCTGCTAACAACCTGTGGTCTGTTAACAACCTGCAGTCTTTTAACAACCTGCAGTCTGCTAACAACCTGTGGTCTGTTAACAACCTGCAGTCTGCTAACAACCTGCGGTCTGTTAACAACCTGTGGTCTGTTAACAACCTGTGGTCTGTTAACAACCTGTGGTCTGTTAACAACCTGTGGTCTGCTAACAACCTGTGGTCTGTTAACAACCTGTGGTCTGCTAACAACCTGTGGTCTGTTAACAACCTGCAGTCTTTTAACAACCTGCAGTCTGCTAACAACCTGTGGTCTGTTAACAACCTGCAGTCTGCTAACAACCTGCGGTCTGTTAACAACCTGCGGTCTGTTAACAACCTGCGGTCTGCTAACAACCTGCGGTCTGTTAACAACCTGTGGTCTGTTAACAACCTGTGGTCTGTTAACAACCTGCAGTCTGCTAACAACCTGGGTCTGTTTAAAAACCTGTGTCTGTAACAACCTGGGTCTTTAACAACCTGCGTCTGTAACAACCTGGGTCTGTTTAAAAACCTGTGGTCTGTTAACAACCTGGTCTGTAACAACCTGTGGTTGTTAACAACCTGGGGTCTGTTTAAAAACCTGTGGTTGTTAACAACCTGGGTCTGTTAACAACCTGTGGTCTGTTAACAACCTGGGTCTGTTAACAACCTGTGTTTTGTTAACAACCTGGGTCTGTTAACAACCTGTCTGTAACAACCTGGGTCTGTAACAACCTTGGGGCTGTTTAAAAACCTGCGTCTTAACAACCTGGGTCTGTAACAACCTGGGTCTTAACAACCTGGGTCTTTTAAAACCTGGGTCTTTTAACAACCTGGGTCTTTAAAACCTGGGTCTTTAACAACCTGCGGTCTGTAACAACCTGCGGTCTGTTAACAACCTGCGGTCTGTTTAAAAACCTGCGTCTGTAACAACCTGCGTCTGTAACAACCTGCGTCTTTTAACAACCTGGTCTGCTAACAACCTGCGGGCTTTTAACAACCTGGGTCTGTAACAACCTGGGTCTGTAACAACCTGGGTCTGTAACAACCTGGGTCTGTAACAACCTGGGTCTGTTTAAAAACCTGCGGGCTGTAACAACCTGGGTCTGTTTAAAAACCTGGGTCTGTTTAAAAACCTGGGTTTTCCCCGTTAACAACCTGGGTCTGTTTAAAAACCTGGGTCTTTTAACAACCTGGGTCTTTAACAACCTGGGTCTGTAACAACCTGGGTCTGTTTAAAAACCTGGGTCTTTAACAACCTGCGTCTTTAACAACCTGCGTCTTTAACAACCTGCGTCTTTTAACAACCTGCGGGCTGTAACAACCTGGGTCTGTTTAAAAACCTGGTCTGTTTAAAAACCTGCGGGCTGTAACAACCTGGGTCTGTTTAAAAACCTGGGTCTGTTAACAACCTGCGTCTTTAACAACCTGCAGTCTTTTAACAACCTGGGTCTGTTTAAAAACCTGGGTCTGTTTAAAAACCTGCGGGCTGTTTAAAAACCTGCGGTCTGTTAACAACCTGCGGTCTGTTTAAAAACCTGCGGTCTGTTTAAAAACCTGCGGGCTGTTAACAACCCCCGTTAAAACCTGCGGTCTGTTAACAACCTTTTAACAACCTGCGTCTTTTTTTTTTTTTTTTTTTTTTTTTTTTTTTTTTTTTTTTTTTTTTTTTTTTTTTTTTTTTTTTTTTTTTTTTTTTTTTTTTTTTTTTTTTTTTTTTTTTTTTTTTTTTTTTTTTTTTTTTTTTTTTTTTTTTTTTTTTTTTTTTTTTTTTTTTTTTTTTTTTTTTTTTTTTTTTTTTTTTTTTTTTTTTTTTTTTTTTTTTTTTTTTTTTTTTTTTTTTTTTTTTTTTTTTTTTTTTTTTTTTTTTTTTTTTTTTTTTTTTTTTTTTTTTTTTTTTTTTTTTTTTTTTTTTTTTTTTTTTTTTTTTTTTTTTTTTTTTTTTTTTTTTTTTTTTTTTTTTTTTTTTTTTTTTTTTTTTTTTTTTTTTTTTTTTTTTTTTTTTTTTTTTTTTTTTTTTTTTTTTTTTTTTTTTTTTTTAAAACCCGCGGTCTGCTAACAACCTGCAGTCTTTTAAAACCTGCGGTCTTTAACAACCTGCGTCTTTAAAACCTGGTCTGTTAACAACCTGCGGGCTTTTAAAACTTTCGGTCTGCTAACAACCTGGTCTTTTAAAACCTGGGTCTGTTAACAACCTGCAGTCTTTTAAAAACCTGCAGTCTGTTTAAAACCTGGTCTGTTAACAACCTGCGGGCTGCTAACAACCTGGGTCTGTTAACAACCTGGTCTTTAACAACCTGGTCTGTTAACAACCTGCGGTCTGTAACAACCTGTGGTCTGTTAACAACCTGGTCTGTTAACAACCTGCAGTCTGTTTAAAAACTTGGTCTGTTAACAACCTGCGTCTTTTAACAACCTGTGGTCTGTTAACCACCTGCGTCTTTTAACAACCTGGTCTGTAACAACCTGGTCTTTTAACAACCTGCAGTCTGCTAACAACCTGGTTGTTAACAACCTGGGGGTCTTTTAACAACCTGGGTCTGTAACAACCTGTGGTCTGTTAACAACCTGTGTCTGTAACAACCTGCGGTCTGTAACAACCTGTGGTCTGTAACAACCTGTGGTCTGTTAACAACCTTGGGGCTGTTTAAAAACCTGGGTCTGTTTAAAAACCTGTGGTCTGTTAACAACCTGCAGTCTTTTAACAACCTGCAGTCTGCAACAACCTGCGGTCTGCTAACAACCTGGGTCTTTAAAACCTGTGTCTTAACAACCTGGGTCTGTTAACAACCTGGGTCTGTTAACAACTTTTGGGGCTGTTTAAAAACCTGCGTCTTTTAACAACCTGGGTCTGTTAACAACCTTGGTCTGCTAACAACCTGGGTCTGCTAACAACCTGGGTCTTTTAACAACCTGCAGTCTTTTAACAACCTGCGTCTGTTTAAAAACCTGGTCTTTTAACAACCTGGTCTGTAACAACCTGCGGGCTGCTAACAACCTGGGTCTGTTTAAAAACCTGTGTCTGTAACAACCTGCGGGCTGCTAACAACCTGGGTCTGTTTAAAAACCTGTGGTCTGTTAACAACCTGGTCTTTTAAAAACCAAAAACCTGTGGTCTGTTAACAACCTGGTCTGTAACAACCTGGGTCTGTTAACAACCTGGGGTCTGTTTAAAAACCTGTGGTCTGTTAACAACCTGGGTCTGTAACAACCTGCGGTCTGTTAACAACCTGCGGTCTGTAACAACCTGCGGTCTGCTAACAACCTGCGTCTTTAAAACCTGCGGTCTGTTAACAACCTGCGGTCTGTTAACAACCTGCGGGCTGTTAACAACCTGCGGTCTGTTAACAACCCGGGTCTTTAACAACCTGCGGTCTTTAACAACCTGGGTCTGTTAACAACCTGCGGGCTTTTAACAACCTGCGGTCTGTTAACAACCTGCGGTCTGTTAACAACCTGCGGTCTGTTAACAACCTGCGGTCTGTTAACAACCTGCGGTCTGTTAACAACCTGCGGTCTGTTAACAACCTGCGGTCTGTTAACAACCTGCGGTCTGTTAACAACCTGCGGTCTGTTAACAACCTGCGGTCTTTTAACAACCTGCAGTCTTTTAATAACCTGCGGTCTGTTAACAACCTGCAGTCTGTTAACAACCTGCGGTCTGTTAACAACCTGCGGTCTGTTAATAACCTGCAGTCTGTTAACAACCTGCGGTCTTTTAATAACTTGCGGTCTGCTAACAACCTGCAGTCTTTTAATAACCTGCGGTCTGTTAACAACCTGCAGTCTTTTAAAAACCTGCGGTCTGTTAACAACCTGCGGTCTTTTAATAACCTGCGGTCTGTTAACAACTTGCGGTCTTTTGACAACCTGTGGTCTTTTAACAACCTGTGGTCTTTTAACAACCTGCAGTCTTTTAGTAACCTGTGGTCTGTTAACAACCTGCAGTCTTTTAGTAACCTGCGGTCTGTTAACAACCTGCGGTCTGTTAACAACCTGCAGTCTTTTAGTAACCTGCGGTCTGTTAACAACCTGCAGTCTTTTAGTGGCTTTAACGTTCTGTAATAAATGTTGAAGATTTAATAGGCTGCATTCATCATATGAATGTTTTAACACTGAAATATTAACATTTTATATAAAACACTCATATTCTAGCATGTTCTGTTGGGCTGATAGTAATGTCCACAACACTGTCTTGGTATCTTTCTGCTGGACAATGGTCAAGTATACCTGGTCCTGCTGTGTTGTGGTAAGGGCTATGTGACACAGGATATTAGCTGCGTCATTCTCCCCGCAGTGGACGGCCAAATTGGTCAGCAGCTTGGACAACCACACGTGTCTGCAGACAGAGAAACAACAGGACATTTATTAGGTGATCACATCACATTACTTACTGCTTTATAAGATAAAACATGTGTAATAATAATTTTAATTTTATTGAAAGTCTTTATATCTGTTCAGCCTTTCAACTGCAGAATTTAATACATTACTTATTAGAATAAATTTTTAAAAATTTGGAAATATATTTATTTAACTTTCCATGAGGCATTCCCTAAAACCACCCGTTCCTACGACCGTCTGGTGGCTACCATCTTGTAGATTGCTTATTGCACATTTTTCAATCTCTTTGTAGAGACATAATTCGCAGCAAATGTTATGAAGGTATGATGGGTAGTTTTAAAGATGTGGCTGTATATAATAATAACAATATTGTTAATTTCACAAGAAGCCTGAGCCAAGTGACCAAACAGCATCTCATCATTTTCATGAACATTAAATAATAACCGCTTCCAATGGCCACACCTTTTTCCCGAGGCGCTGGTGAGTTGCTCACACAGTGCCACCATGTGGGAGCGCAAGGAAGACAACAGTGCCACCTCGCTGGAGCCGTAGTTACTGCGGTTGTGAACGACCCTTTGTAGGTCAATGAGAAGCCGTTCCTAAAACAGACATGGGAAATTACTTCCTGCAAATAATTAACATGTATATATATATATTATAAAATATATAAATACACACACACATATATATATATATATATATATATATATATATATATATATATATATATATATATATATAATGTATATATATAATATAAAATATAAATGCAGCCTAGGTTGATCACTCCATTGTGAGAGTTATACAATCACTGATAACAACTGTCTAAAAATTACCAGATTCTTTGTGTGAAAATTAATTTTTATTATCATTATATGTCTGGGTATACTACCAGTTCAAATTTTTAAATAACATTTTTTAATCATACAACCAACTTTCAAAACTCAATGCAGACTTTCAATGCTTAAATATAACAGTTTGCGTAACGCATCACAATATAGCATAAATGGTTGAGGTATTGTTTTATACTCCCTATAAAAGCAACTGGTTCAACTCACAGTTCATTACAGATAATGTAAGTTTGCAAGAAGCAATGTACTAAATGTTATGCAGTAATCGTCACACGTTTACTGCATAGCAGTGGATGCATTGTTCAATGGCTGAGATGTGTTTACATCCAGTCACTGTCATGTGACAGCAGCAGTTAGCAAAGGCAGTGTGCCAGCTCCTCCGCCAACAATTGACAGAGCAGTACCTTGTAATGGGGAGGGTGCTGTCTAGAACGTGGGAAAGCTAAACATCAACAGGTATGCGGTTAACACTGCTCACCTTGGTATTATTGCAAATCAACTTTGTTTTGAAACTGGATGTTTTATTTAACATTTTAATCTTTCAAACCGTGAATATTGTTCCGAACTTAATAAAGTAACCAATCACAAATTGGCAGGCAATAAATCTTCAACATGCATAAGAACATAATGTTAAATAAAAAAATAAAACCTAGAAGCTGGCACCCTCCCTTTAAAGTACTGCCATACTGCATTCAAACTTTGACACAACAAATCACTACCTTTAAATAGATTATTTGACTGATCGTGAGAAAAGTAGTTTAAATTGATGACCAATTGTGAAGAGGGAACGAGCCACTCACTATGACTGAGACACAGGTCAGTTGGACAGACACGGTCAATGCTTCTTCATCTGTTTCCATCGCATCCGAAGACTCTGAACCACAAACAAAATGAAGAATTCAGATTCTAAACTCTACTCACAATTGACACAAAAATGCCCCGTAAATTGTTTCAAGAATTATCCAGTTACCATAGTTACCATTAAGCAAATTTATTTTGATTTAATATCTCACATTCTATTCACAAACATGTAATACACATTATGAATTTGGTCAAGATAAGACGAGTTGTTTTCAAGATATATTTAATTAAATTATGGCATTTCATGAGGACTGTGACCTCTCCATTTGGCAGACAGAAGGCAACCTTCTGTCTGCCAAATGGAGAGGTCACAGTCCTCATGAAATGCCATAATTTAATTAAATATATCTTGAAAACAACTCGTCTTATCTTGACCAAATTCACCCAAGAAACAACAATTTAGTAACACCTGTAACACCTGCTGGAATACCTGTGGAATTGCTGGGAGACGCTGTTTCAAAGAGGAACTCCATGACAGTGTAAGCCCCATCCTCTGTCCGCATTAGTAGATGCACCACAAGGCTAATTAGACTGAAACAAGACATTACTGAAAGGTCAGTTCTCATATACAGCTTCATTCTGATTCTTTAGGACTTGAGCTGAACCTTTCACTCCCTCACCATCTCCATTTCTCAGGCACTATACATGCAAATATCTACCACTGTCTACAGCCAGTCACACATTCATACAGTTGATTGAACTAGAGCAATGTAGAGCGAACTAACTTGCCCAAACTTCTGCAGGGCAGCCCAGGATTCACACCAGGAATCTCTTGACTGAGACTCCAGTCCTCCAGTCAATAAGTTGACTGAGACTCCAGTCCTTCAGTCAGTATGTGACTGAGACTCCACTCCTCCAGTCAGTATGTTGACTGAGACTCCAGTCCTCCAGTCAGTAAGTTGACTGAGACTCCAGTCCTCCAGTCAGTAAGTTGACTGAGACTCCAGTCAGTATGTTGACTGAGACTCCAGTCCTCCAGTCAGTAAGTTGACTGAGACTCCAGTCAGTATGTTGACTGAGAACTCCAGTCCTCCAGTCAGTATGTTGACTGAGACTCCAGTCAGTATGTTGACCGAGACTCCAGTCCTCCAGTCAGTATGTTGACTGAAACTCCAGTCCACAAGTCAGTATGTTGACTGAGACTCCAGTCCTCCAGTCAGTATGTTGACTGAGACTCCAGTCAGTATGTTGACTGAGACTCCAGTCCTCCAGTCAGTATGTTGACTGAGACTCCAGTCAGTATGTTGACTGAGACTCCAGTCCTCCAGTCAGTATGTTGACTGAGACTCCAGTCCTCTAGTCAGTATGTTGACTGAGACTCCAGTCCTCCAGTCAGTATGTTGACTGAGACTCCAGTCTCCAGTCAGTATGTTGACTGAGACTCCAGTCCTCCAGTCAGTATGTTGACTGAGACTCCAGTCCTCCAGTCAGTATGTTGACTGAGACTCCAGTCCTCCAGTCAGTATGTTGACTGAGACTCCAGTCCTCCAGTCAGTAGTGACTGGACTCCAGTCCTCCAGTCAGTAAGTTGACTGAGACTCCAGTCAGTATGTTGACTGAGACTCCAGTCCTCCAGTCAGTAAGTTGACTGAGACTCCAGTCAGTATGTTGACTGAGACTCCAGTCCTCCAGTCAGTATGTTGACTGAGACTCCAGTCCTCCAGTCAGTATGTTGACTGAGACTCCAGTCCTCCAGTCAGTATGTTGACTGAGACTCCAGTCCTCCAGTCAGTAAGTTGACTGAGACTCCAGTCAGTATGTTGACTGAACTCCAGTCCTCAGTCAGTATGTTGACTGAGACTCCAGTCCTCCAGTCAGTATGTTGACTGAGACTCCAGTCCTCCAGTCAGTATGTTGACTGAGACTCCAGTCAGTATGTTGACTGAGACTCCAGTCCTCCAGTCAGTATGTTGACTGAGACTCCAGTCAGTATGTTGACTGAGACTCCAGTCCTCCAGTCAGTATGTTGACTGAGACTCCAGTCAGTATGTTGACTGAGACTCCAGTCCTCCAGTCAGTATGTTGACTGAGACTCCAGTCCTCCAGTCAGTATGTTGACTGAGACTCCAGTCTTCCAGTCAGTATGTTGACTGAGACTCCAGTCCTCCAGTCAGTATGTTGACTGAGACTCCAGTCCTCCAGTCAGTATGTTGACTGGGACTCCAGTCCTCCAGTCAGTATGTGACTGTGCATCGTTACACAGGGAACATAGCTGTTTGACAGCAGACCGTTCTAGTTTTTCTCCACCATCATCAACACACTTCGTTCACAAAAACATATTCAGTGGAATAATACTGTGATTTAATGGCGGGTGGTGAATATGCAGTAGTGTAATGTTCATTTGTGTAATGATTACTGGTGTAATAATCAGAGATTACAATCAGCAGTGTCGTGTAATGGTTGGCAGTGTAAAGTTCAGTGATGTAATCACCAGTAATGTACTGTTCAGTAAATCCTAGCAGCACATCAAAGTTTACCAACTAATCATGTATTCTTCTGGTGTAAATGTTCAATTGTGCAATGTTCAGCTTTAGTTTCTCCCAAGCTTGGTAGACAATTGTACTTCATACTTTTGGTGTCCCAGTAAGTGACCCAGAAGTGAACGGGTGGCAGGGCTTAATGCAGGATAACATTTTTGCCAATCACACATTTTTGGTGGATAGATGGATGTCAACTGTTAAGCCAGTTTACAAACCTTAAATGTTTTTTTTACCTGAAATGGACTACAAACACATGTGACACCATTTCCACTCATTTCTAAGGCATAACTGACAATATCCATGATGTTTGAAGACTTTTTTACCGTCCACCTATATTTCTACCCATCCAAAACAGGTTTTACCCGTCCAAATGCTGGGTGGACGGGTGTCCGGGTGTCTGCCTAAAGCTATGATGGCTGACTATGCCACTCGCCCAGATATCACCTGTTGTAGTCGTCACTTTGGCCAATCTTCTTGAACTGTTCAGCCAGTCTGTTCATAACCGGTGTTGTCACTACAAACAACATTGGTCAGAGACAGTCACGACTCAACGTACACAAAGTTCTCTTATACAACGGCAACGACAGGGTGTTGTCAGAGTATTTCTAAATTCCAACTAATGTTGCCTAGACCTCCAAGAAAAACAGGGTGATCTGGAGTAACTGTTTGACAAAAGAAAAACTCTTGCGAGATATAAAAGAATTTGTTAAGAAATAAATGGTAAGTGTCAAAAAACCTGAATGTTAATCCACTCAAAGTACATTAATTTTGTACACATAACAATTACTACTGAAGTGAATACAATATTGCAGTTAATTAGTGTAATTTACTTTTGTGTCCCTGATGTGCTTATTTACTTGTCATGGAAAGAAGGACACAATGAAGAATTGAGTGATGGGCAACTATGAAGAGAGCAGCACTGTGACTTCACAGATTTCTCTGATAAATGCACGAAATTAGCAGAAACATATTGGTCAGCTGGAATAAATTGAACATGCTGCTAACATATGAATGTTATGTCGCCTTCCGCATTGGTGTAAGTTAGTAGCATATCTATCTCCAGCTGTGGCTGCTACTTACACGTGTGAACAAGGTTTGTGGCAATGACTGTGAGTAGCATGGGAGACATGGAGGCAAGCTGCAGCATGAATGGAACAGCACACTGCTGCATCTCACTGCCACTGGGCTGCAGACTCTCCTACAAACAGACCAGGGCCAGGTTCATGAGGCGTACCTACGACATCATAAGCTACGTCGACTAGTCGCTGTTAGCTATGGCAGTACACCGACAGATCATTGACATCAAACACAGTCAACAAACTTCTGATAATGTGATAAATGCATTTCTTGAATCATAAAACCAAAGTTTGGCTGATGGGTTAATAAAACTGAACAAAAATGAAATAAAGGCATAGAATTAGATGAAATAATTATATAAACAGGATAATAAAAAAGCATACAGAACAAATAGTTTAAAATTTAAATTATCAAAGGATTCCTAAAACTAAAGAAAAAAGAAAATATGCACATATCGGTTCTAGTAAAGACACACAATTACCTGGAATAAAGTGAGCAAGGCCTGGCGGATGTCGCGACTGTGGTGCCCAGCAAGATGTCCCAGAATACCTACGACAGATGCCATCTTGGGAATTTTCTCCTCTGACGATGTGGTCACTACTGATTGGCTGCTGCCATGGATGTAGTAGTCTTCCAGGCCGTACATCAGCACACGCGTGATGATGGTCTTAGGAAAGCAAGAACTGCAATCATGAAACAAACACTACATGTAGACATTGTCTTAAATTCTACCACATAAAATGTTTCTTATTTCTTATAACCATATCTTATTGGAGCAATGCATTGGCTAGAGCTTGGCACTCTTGACTAAGGGTTCGAATAATGTGTTGCTGTGTCTAACCTTGGGCAATTTCATACACACTCTACATTGTTTCATTTCACTTAGTTGTATGAATGAGTACCTGGCTATAGGTAGTGGGGGATATTTGTGCATGCATTAATTGCAATGCAGCTATGCTCCCCAGAGAAGCCAAGATGGTGTTTGGCAACAGCGGATGCTAAAGTGACATTAATCAAAGAAAATTGTAAAATGTTATAAAGTTGTGCCACGGTAACAATACATACAATTAAATCATATTATATATATCTACAACTATAATGGCATAATATGTGAGGGAATAACAGTAAGAAAACAAACCCAATATGTGCAACGACCCAGTCAAAGTGTGGCGAATGTTTCACAGAGGCTTCGAGAAGTGCATCCACACACACATCGGGGGCGCCACCGATCCTGTTATAAGTAAACATCGGAAGACAATTAATGTGATCTGCCAAGGACAGTTTTGTAGTACTTTTAATTCCACACATAATAATACCTTATTTGTTGAAATATGTTCAGTATTTTGGGTCATTCCTAAAAAACAGGAATAACATTTTAAAAGTGATGTTTTGAGAAGAAAAAAACATATTTAAAACTTAGGCTGCATGAAACAATGTATAAATCAACTGTGTATAAATTTTTTGTTATGTTTTTATTTAAAAAATCACACTGAACCCCAACATTTGAAATTATAATGTATGCGTTTCTGCTAAAATCCCAACTTTGATGGGACTGACAAATAAAGCAAGGCACTCACATGGAAGCGAAGCACTCGGAAGCGATCTCAATGAGTACTTTTGTGGGTACACAGGTCATCCACTTCTGAAGTAGTTCATTGAGACTGGACGTATGGGGCACCCCATGGCGGTCAGCGTACAGGCTACTGATGTGTCCAAGCAGTTCTATTGACCACTGCATCGGCAAACAACACACAATGCTGTAGCTTGTCGGTCAAACAATATGCAATATCTTAATTATAGTTTTTGTTAGACCCATCTTCTGCAGGAACAAAATGGAGGCGTTAGAATACGGTACTTATAGCTGAGACGATAGGGAGGCGTTAGAAGACGGTACTTAAAGCTGAGACGATAGGGAGGCGTTAGAAGACGGTACTTACAGCCGAGATGATAGGGAGACGTTAGAAGACGGTACTTACAGCTGAGACGATAGGGAGACGTTAGAAGACGGTACTTACAACTGAGACGATAGGGAGGTGTTAGAAGACGGTACTTACAGCTGAGACGATAGGGAGGCGTTAGAAGACGGTACTTACAGCTGAGACGATAGGGAGGTGTTAGAAGACGGTACTTACAGCTGAGACGATAGGGAGGCGTTAGAAGACGGTACTTACAGCTGAGATGATAGGGAGGCGTTAGAAGACGGTACTTACAGCTGAGATGATAGGGAGGCGTTAGAAGACGGTACTTACAGCTGAGACGATAGGGAGGTGTTAGAAGACGGTACTTACAGCTGAGACGATAGGGAGTGTTAGAAGACGGTACTTACAGCTGAGACGATAGGGAGGCGTTAGAAGACGGTACTTACAGCTGAGACGATAGGGAGATGTTAGAAGACGGTACTTACAGCTGAGATGATAGGGAGACGTTAGAAGACGGTACTTACAGCTGAGATGATAGGGAGATGTTAGAAGACGGTACTTACAGCTGAGATGATAGGGAGACGTTAGAAGACGGTACTTACAGCTGAGACGATAGGGAGGTGTTAGAAGACGGTACTTACAGCTGAGACGATAGGGAGGTGTTAGAAGACGGTACTTACAGCTGAGACGATAGGGAGGTGTTAGAAGACGGTACTTACAGCTGAGACGATAGGGAGATGTTAGAAGACGGTACTTACAGTTGAGACGATAGGGAGATGTTAGAAGACAGTACTTACAGCTGAGATGATAGGGAGGTGTTAGAAGACGGTACTTACAGCTGAGATGATAGGGAGGTGTTAGAAGACAGTACTTACAGCTGAGACGATAGGGAGATGTTAGAAGACAGTACTTACAGCTGAGATGATAGGGAGATGTTAGAAGACAGTACTTACAGCTGAGATGATAGGGAGACGTTAGAAGACGGTACTTACAGCTGAGACGATAGGGAGGTGTTAGAAGACGGTACTTACAGCTGAGATGATAGGGAGGCGTTAGAAGACGGTACTTACAGCTGAGATGATAGGGAGGCGTTAGAAGACGGTACTTACAGCTGAGACGATAGGGAGGTGTTAGAAGACGGTACTTACAGCTGAGACGATAGGGAGGCGTTAGAAGACGGTACTTACAGCTGAGACGATAGGGAGGTGTTAGAAGACGGTACTTACAGCTGAGATGATAGGGAGGTGTTAGAAGACAGTACTTACAGCTGAGACGATAGGGAGATGTTAGAAGACAGTACTTACAGCTGAGACGATAGGGAGGTGTTAGAAGACGGTACTTACAGCTGAGACGATAGGGAGATGTTAGAAGACAGTACTTACAGCTGAGACGATAGGGAGGTGTTAGAAGACGGTACTTACAGCTGAGACGATAGGGAGATGTTAGAAGACGGTACTTACAGCTGAGACGATAGGGAGACGTTAGAAGACGGTACTTACAGCTGAGATGATAGGGAGACGTTAGAAGACGGTACTTACAGCTGAGATGATAGGGAGATGTTAGAAGACGGTACTTACAGCTGAGATGATAGGGAGATGTTAGAAGACAGTACTTACAGCTGAGATGATAGGGAGACGTTAGAAGACGGTACTTACAGCTGAGATGATAGGGAGACGTTAGAAGACGGTACTTACAGCTGAGATGATAGGGAGATGTTAGAAGACAGTACTTACAGCTGAGATGATAGGGAGACGTTAGAAGACAGTACTTACAGCTGAGATGATAGGGAGGTGTTAGAAGACAGTACTTACAGCTGAGATGATAGGGAGACGTTAGAAGACGGTACTTACAGCTGAGATGATAGGGAGACGTTAGAAGACGGTACTTACAGCTGAGATGATAGGGAGATGTTAGAAGACAGTACTTACAGCTGAGATGATAGGGAGACGTTAGAAGACGGTACTTACAGCTGAGATGATAGGGAGACGTTAGAAGACAGTACTTACAGCTGAGATGATAGGGAGATGTTAGAAGACAGTACTTACAGCTGAGATGATAGGGAGATGTTAGAAGACGGTACTTACAGCTGAGATGATAGGGAGATGTTAGAAGACAGTACTTACAGCTGAGATGATAGGGAGATGTTAGAAGACAGTACTTACAGCTGAGACGATAGGGAGATGTTAGAAGACAGTACTTACAGCTGAGATGATAGGGAGATGTTAGAAGACAGTACTTACAGCTGAGATGATAGGGGCCCAGGCATCAGCATTTCCTTTCACTAATTTCATCATCACCTGTTGGACGTCATTGATGATGCTGTCCAAACGTGCACCAACAATATCTGAAAAATTTACATTTACAATTTGTTATGGTCCACAATTCTACATCAACATTAATCTTGATTGTTGTAGCATATTTATGGTAAGAAACCATACAATACTGGCATTTGACAGACTTCCTAAAAAACCTAATTTACTACCTCTTCAAAGCTGAACATTTATTGGTGTTTAATTAAAGTAAAATGGCATAGCAATATATTCACTGCCAAATTGTGTATAAGTTTTATAATCAGATCATAAATGTAGAAATTCAGAACTAACATATACTTAAAATAGGAATAACTATGACTTGGATCATGCTACAAACAGTTACCCATCCATGGGTGACCATCGACTTTATATTTAAACAGCATATATTAACTGTCAAATCGTCCAAAACTCCATAATTATTAGGGAAATGTAGTATTTATTTGTTTGAAATTACAGCAGCTGCACAAAATATAGAAAAATACATAACAGCAAAATGGATATTAATCTGCCAAATTATGCAGTGTTTTCCTTGGTAAAACGATGAGCAAGATGGTAGGGTGGCCAAGCAATTGTCGAATGCATAATGCGGTGCTATGGTGGTCTGGAGCATGGGAACTATTTTAAAACTAGCTTAAAATGGTACTTTATTAAGTGTGTTTGAACATATTCCCAAGCATTTAGTGGGGAGAGAAATGACAAGGGAGCATCATGTAAATGTGTTTGTAGCAGTAATTACTTTAAATAAATAGTCAGGGAATAGCTATATAAAAGGTGACAATTTTTGCATATTTTGGGCTTAGAAAAAAGCAAGGTGCTCGCTCATTATATAGCAGGGGAAACAAAGGTGAGCAACTTTTTATTTGACAGATTATAAGCTTTACATTTATACCTAATTTGCTTGTACCTGACGTGTCTTTGCTGACAAACTCGTTGTTGACGGCATCATGGAAGACACTGGAGAGATACTGCAGTACGGCCTGTCTCGCTGACGGCAGATGCTCCAGAAGAAAGACAGCCGACTGAACGAGTTCATTGATGCATATCTTCCTTCCATAGGTTGAGCCAGTAACAAATGTCTTTACCTGCTTCAGAATCAACTGCAAACAGAGCATTTCATTTCATTCTTTTCTGCATAAACAGCATTCTTATTTTAAACCCTGCTGGGGCAGATGATTTAAAAATAGCAGCCAACTGTGAATTATGTTGCATGCATTCACCCTAGAGGTAACCAGGGCCAAAAATCAGCCCAATGGGACCTGCCTCTGTTGTAACAATTTTCATTTCCATTTTTGTAACTGACACGTGAACACTTGGTATCATTGGACAGCTGACAGACTTTTCTAGATCATGTATATTTTTCATTGCGCATATTTAATGAGTTTAGTCTACAACTGTTGTTACTGCCCATATTTGGGAGAGTTTACTATGCCTTGATAAGTAAATTTATGTCTCCATTCATCAAGTCTACAACCCTAAAAGTGGTATCAAAAGAAAGCGCTGTGAGTGGCCAATCTGCCAAAAATAACTCACATGGGTTCAACCAATTAAATCAATCAGAACTCTGGTTTGAAATGTAGCATCATCGACCTCGTGAAACCAAGTTGGAGACAAAATGGGAGAGTGGCAGGGCTTTATGCAAGACCAAATTATTGCCAGTCACACATGTTTTGGTGGATACATCATACATGGATCATGATGGATGTTAACTGTTAAGCCAGTTTACAAATTTTAAATGTGTCTGATGATCTAAAATGACTACATGTTACACCATTTACACTCACTTTTGAGACATCACTGACAATATCTATGGTTTTTTGCTCCTTCATTTTGTTACCTGTCCACCCATATTCATACCCGTCCACAAGGGATTTTACCTGTCCAAATAATGGGTGGACGTGTCTCTGCATAAAGCTATGTGGAGTGGTAAATAACAGTTTATCCACTTTGCAACTTTCCTTTGGATTTACTGTGGTGATATTTTGACAAAATGCTTGACAGTATTCAAAAACAAGGTTGTTGTATTAGTTCATGTAGTGAGATTGATTTTTGGGGGCATTTTTTGTGTGTGAAAATTCAACAAATTAGCAGCATGACATTTCTCCGGCCGGATGCTTGGGTGGCAATGGTAACAGGTATAACCGCAATTGGCCAGCTTGAATCAGCATATTTTTATATCGGAATTTTTTTTTTTAGTTCTAAATGGATTTGTTTCATTTTGGTTTTATTTAGCCTGCAACTAATACTTGATGCTACATTTGATGCTAAATGGTGAAGTATATTCATCCACGCCATCATTATCTGGCAGCAGGATGAAATGTTTATTTTTTTAGTTCAATTTCAGATAGAAATATCTGCATGATTTTTATTTGTTCTATATATATTATAATTTTATTATAATAAAGCTTCTTTTAGCATTAAAATCAGTCATATTTTAGGACCAGTATTAGCAGCAAAGTTAAATTTTTATAGGAAATGTATTCTACAGAGGATTTTTCTTGGTCACCTGCAGGGTTAATATTAGAACATTTTAACAACCACTTTGAGAAATTAATTATATTTGTATGTAGAAATTAATGTGTTCAAGCTGCTCTGTTGCAATCAATAACATAACATTGATGAATATGAAGCAACATCAAATAACTATGAAGAAAAAATAACAGGTTTTTATACTTAGTGCTAATTTTTTTTACTTGACATCAGCATTAAGTTTACCTACATAAAGTTTTCAATAAAAAACCTCTCACTAAGTTTTTAACAGTAAGACCAGCACTGGTGGTTCTGGAGCCAGTGACAGGTTCACTATCTCTGACAATCACTTAGTCTCGCTTAACCGACTTACGCTCGGCTGAGTAACCTCTCTGAGAAGACAGTCTGGTGAAACATACCTTACGTGTTATATATGTAACCGTTGTATAGTGTCACCGCTCAAAGCTGTCATTTCATTATGGCATCACTGTTTTGCATTAATTCACACTGTGTGACATATTTCAGTATAGGACGTTTCACAGTGACGTCACACACCGAGTCATGTGGTCGTCTGCAGTGACTGGTTGGCAGAAGAGAGAAGTTGGTGGCCATTTACCTTGTGTTTACGCTTTACAGTAGTGCGAATAAATAATTATGGTGATTGTCAGTACCGACCAGCATAGGCGTAGCTGGCTGACAAACTGCATTACTGGGCCGCGAGCTGGACCCGGAACCCGTAAATTATGCCTTACAGGATATAGAATATATATTTTACACTTGAATGTAAGCATGTAAGTGTCCAGTGAATTGTATGCCTTCATCGAGACTCAACTGAACATTCCTGGCATGTTGGTAGCGTAATTGTAACGGCTAATTGTAAATATCACCGGCAAACATGAGATTCGGGATCATTTTGCCAACTGTCTTGCATAAAATACGGATCTGGCAACATGTCAGCACCATCACCGTACTCTAGTAGTTTCTTTTCATACCAATCTCTCACGCTGAGTCGCTGACATCTAAAGAATTAACGTACAATGAATACTGGCTATTCATAATTGCAGCATTACAACCAGCCTTTGTTGGCTTGGCTGGTTGGCAGCACGGCATGTTTTGCCAACCAGTGCAATGCGCATGTCGGCCATAGCTGGCCGGCTGTTTATTCCTCAAGTCAGCCGTACCCGGCCATATATATTAGAGTCCTGGTTTGATCTATTCCAGAGGCGCTCTCTGGAGGATACTTTTGAAATACATTTAACTTGAGGGATTAACATATCAGCATTGCATTGTGGGTATTTATGCTATTCAATTTTACGGTGTTTGATGCAAGTGCCCCTTTTTTGTGTTAGCAAAATGGTGTCGGCTGGTCCGAATCATTTGACTGCAGAAGTCTGCCAAAGTGTTTGCTATTCAAGCTGTTTCACGCATCGAATATGTGACTTTAGTTGATGTTTCGTTTCGAAGATCGTTGTTGTTGTCGGGGAAGTTGGTCGGTCGAGCTCATTTTGTAAACACACTACATCTATGAGACGAGTCCCATACTCGGTGTCCCCTATTCTTGCACAAAGTCAGTATGCTCAACTAGGACATAATACAATGATTGGAGTAATTGTATTATAATTATTGAGGTATTTGTAAATGGTGTAACTTGTGGGACTGTTCTGTTGTTTACTTGCTGGTGTTTTGACCGGGGATGCCCGGGATTGTAACGGACACTTGGCCGCTGTACTATGACTGGGCACTAGCTTCTCATGTTGTTGAGTATGCTTCCACTGTATTCAAGTATATGCAACATTAATATCTAAGGTATAATAATAATATTGGTACCAATGTGTAGGTAATTACACTGTCTTTCAAATAAATACAACTTGTAGCAGTAAGAAATGAAGCCTAACAAATTATGTCATGTTATAGTAAAATATTGATATACTGGCACATATGTTGCATTATGGTCAACTTTTTTAATTAATGATAAAGCATATCTACATCCAGTGTGAAGATAATTATACGAAGTGTCTACGCGTACGTGAGCCATATCTTTAGACCAGTGGCCTAACCGTATGTGAGGATGCGCGCGTATACTCTTTTTCAATTCTGCGCAAGCATGCTGCTTCCGTCTCGTCGCATCGGTACGGCGGAATTACACGAGGGAGCGATTTGTTTCGACATTGTTAGATTTACTGACTGCCGTATAGGGCTATATAAATGATGTCAACTTGCGAAAAAATTACACGCACAAAATCTCACGTATATTTAGAACTGAGTGCCAAAAGAGCTTCCGTTCGTACGTACATCAACATGCATGCGCGGAAAAAACTCACGTACTTTTATATTTGTTTGCTAAAGATACGGGATGCACACGCGAAAAAACTCACCTAGCTAGGCCTACTTTTAGATCTGAGTGCTAAAGATACTGCAATAGAGCTTATGTATATAAACATGCATGTGCAGGGAAACTTTGGGAACTGACAGCTACTAAAGATACGGCTCACATATAGAAATCATGCGCATGCGCTTATCGAATACCGTACCTTAGATAAACGATGCTAAAAATACAGCTCACGTAACCGAAAATAAAAGCATACGCATGCGCAGTATGAATGCCGTACTTTTAGACTGGCGGCCTAAACGTACGGCTCACGTACGCGTAGCCACTGCAATAATTATATGCCCTTTAAAATAATGTTAATTTTCAATGACGGAAAATTCAATAAGAAAAGACCTATGCCCCAAAAACAGACACCACTGTCATTTTTCGGAATCTGACCTATTTTCTGAGGAACCAGGTGCTTTACACCAAAAATGACTGAGGTCTAAAGGGTTAACAAAAAAGGTATCAATATTTTTATTCAAATTCTGCATGATGACCAATCAGCGTCTCTACCCTAGTCTTGGGTAAGGCTGCCCTGCCGGTCACAAACGCAAAGCATAACTTTCCCAGGCAGATGCATGGGAAAGGCTTAAAAGTGCTGCCACCTCACGGAGCTTGGGTAACAGAGACAGAGGCTGACTGTCATCGACACAGTCTGACTGACGGTCACTGACTACACGCACTGTGACTGTGAGCGATAATACAATATACATAATCAGAATACGCTAAGATTACGCTCAACGTGTTGAAGCATGGTTAACAAATATTCTCAGTCATTAACAAAGTACAGATGCCGCAGATTTATGATTAAACATACCTCAGAATGCACCGAAACATCCCCTTTTGCTGCCATCTCGGCGTCGATAGCTTAGCGCTCCGCAAAGTTATGTACTATAGCGCCATCTAGCGTTTTGAGATTCACTCACATTCTACTAGTCGTGGCCACTCATCCGTGATGGCTTGCAGCGTCGTTGAATCATGAAGATACTACGATAAATAATGAATGTACTCTGCACCAACCAATGGGCATGCTGACTCTTGCGAGATTTGTTCCGTATCTTCCGGGTTTGCAGAACAGCCAACAGGTAAAGGCAAGCAACGAACGACCTGTACTGTATAGCCTAGCTGAAAGAAAGGCAAGTGAATCTTCGTTTTTAAATGTCATACATTATTTAGTTAAGCTCGATTTAAGTCATCTGACTTTAAGTCTAACATTTGATTTAGTTATATCTATGTATATGGTACTATTACTTGTTAATTCGTGTCATATAACTATAAAGGTTAACTTCTACATGCAACTTGCATGTTGTAGAAATTTAATTCACGAGGACCTACTATATATACTATATACCACTAACTACACGTAGATAGATACGTTTGAGTAATAGTTGAAACTCTGGACAGGAGTAGTCAGCAAGTTAGTCATTGGCAAACTAGAAGGTTCCAATTTTGACTGTATTAATGTTTAATTATCAAATTGCAGTAGATGTGTGCACAGCTAGGAATCCATGTAGAGGTACAGTTTGCTGAAAGAACAGTTTGGCCTTAATTGTGACAGCTAGACTAGAACCTAGTAACAGTAAACAGAGGGAGAGAACAGAGGGAGAGAGAGAAAGAGAGAGAGAGGGAGAGAGAGAGAAAATGGGGGAGAGGGATAGGGAGAGAGAGAGAGAGAGTGGGGGAGAGGGATAGGGAGAAAGAGTGGAGGGAGAGGCAGAGGCAGAGGCAGAGGCAGAGGCAGAGGCAGAGGCAGAGGCAGAGGCAGAGGCAGAGGCAGAGGCAGAGGCAGAGGCAGAGGCAGAGGCAGACGGATGAATGGACGGACGGACGGACGGACGGACGGACGGACGGACGGACGGACGGACGGACGGACGGACGGACGGACGGACGGACGGACGGACGGACGGACGGACGGACGGACGGACGGACGGACGGACGGACGGACGGACGGACGGACGGACGGACGGACGGACGGACGGACGGACGGACGGACGGACGGACGGACGGACAGCAAAACAGAGACAAAGACAATCAGAGGGAGAAAATGAGTGCCCCCTCAGATCACTGAAATTATATTTTGTCAATCTGATTTTGAGAACATCACCATGATGTCAGAGATACTGATGCCAGGATCTATAGTTACAACCGAGTCATGCTGAAGTTCCAGCTCAGATCACCCAATATGTTTGAATTTGATACTTCCCTAAAAGGTTTTTGTGAGCCTCAAATGGGGTGCAGTTGGGAGCTTGAGGCCTCCTGATCTGTCCCTGTATAGATAGAGAGGTATTATTTGGTTTACAACAACATGATATCATAACACACAGTGGGATAGAAGGACAATGGGAGATTGAGAGAACATGTTGGAATGCAGCTTGAGACTAGCAGAAAATGTAGAGCGAATGAGTGCTAGAGCATGGAAAGAGCAAAACATGGAAGAAAGGAAGACTTGCTTAGACACTTAGGAGCTCCTGCATTGTCCGACACCTTTAGAATGCAGTTAGATTGATCAGCAGTTACCACCCTGATGTCACTCCAACTTGCGTTAACTCATTGGAATCTTGTAAGATGATCTGGTGCCAGTTCATTTTGGGCTGGTGTCTCTTCCTTGCTTCTGGCAGGAAGAGACTCAAGAAATTAGAATGGAGAAACATTATCAAATTAGTACTCAGAATAGCAGGTGGTCTGTGATGAATAGCTGAAAGTGGCAACAAATAACTGCAGAAGATGGGGATATGTGCACTGACAGGGAATAGACTTAATACTGGGTAGGCTGATAACTGGACCTTCAGCACCACTCTGTTGTCTTAGCTCCATTTGTGACAGGCATAAGAAAACAGGCCTCTTTGCCTGCTGTTCCCAAGCCTAGGGATAGGTGAAAGAGAAGGTCCTATAATCACGTATCATAGGTCCTACAAGAAACATGTGATTGGGATGAAGGAGAACTGAAGGGGAAGATCACGCTATGGAAGCTGATGTTGTTAAGATAGGAAGGAGGGAAAGGGAGAGAGAAGACCAACTTAAACAGGTGGAGTCTAAGATGAATAACATTATTTGTTGGTAGTATGCATTTATTATTTGATTAATCGACATAGTAGTGTGTGTGGCAGAGGCTTTGTAGCTCAGTTTGGACAAATCTCCCACTGACGAGCAAAACACCTGAACGAAACCCTATACTAATGTCATCATCAGCTTGATGGACAGCAGAGAGTGTGTGTGTGTGCGAGTGTGTTTGTTTGATTGTTTGTGTGTTTATGTGTGTGTGGTGTGTGTGTGTTTGTGTGCATGCATATGTGTATGTGCAGGCCTTGACATTAAGCTTTTGTATCTACTGGCCCGGGGGGCCAGTATATTTGAAACATTACTGGCACCCCAAACAAATTACTGGCCTGAATATTGTACACAAAATATGCTACTACCAAGGTGCCTGTCACTTTAGAAGACCAAGTTTCGACAGGAGTGACATCATGAAGACTTTCTAAAGCTCTTATGTTGCATGTTTTTTTTAATGTACATTTTTCAGATTGCAACAATAAAAAGAGAAAACTCAACGTTAAATGAAATATATTAGTCATGGTGTCAGTCTGCTAATATAAAATCTGAGGCAACTTTCACACTATACAAATGTAGCACATTTATTTATAGACTATTACATGGATTACTACATATTTCGAGTCAACGTCTTTTGTCAGTACACTGTATTGTGACATTTGTGTCTCTTTTACATATCACATAATAAAGTCAGTTTAAATTCGAAAAAAAGTAAAAGTGCAATATTATTTATTGCAGCCTGCCATTGGGCCAGTAGAATTTAAAAACCGGTGGCCTGAACTGGCCCGACAGCTTTAAAACACACGTCGGGCCAGTGCCAATGTCGTGCCCTGCAGTGTGTGTGCATTTGCACACATGTATGTTCATATATGTGTTATGCTTGCAAATGTCATGTATGTAGGCATGCTATTACACACATAATTAGTTGTAGTAACAGCAGTAGTAGTATAGTAACCATAACTACTAATGTGTAACTAAGTGGGAAGTACTTGACTGTTACAGTCACAGCTAAAGGGCGTATTCCCGAGAGCACTGTGCTGTTCCATCAAGGTGATTCCCATACCATAAACTTGATAAAGCTACCATTACTTCTACAAAGCAGCACAGTGAAGGGTATTCCCCTCCACTGCTGCTTGAATGTACAGCACAAATTAGGGTAT